>PVJX010012417.1:0-50439 GCA_004027295.1 Dolichotis patagonum
AGAGAAAGCATGGTAGGACTTCTGAATATGTGTGATAGTTCAAACAATTTTCTTTTTTATCAAAAATGAGATATTATAGTACCCATTGATCATTTTCTGTTATTTGGTTCAGAAAGCCCTGTAATTCTTTCACTCTATGTATGGCTTAATACTATTGTGTTATGTTTGATAGTATTGTATTTGAAACTATGCTCAACTACAACAGAGTAAGAGATACGGTGTTAGATACTGTTGATGTCTAGTTGACTTAATGTAAAGTACTGTGTTGCCTATGTTGTCCTGTTCTGATCTGCTCTGTACTGCCCCCTTTTGTTTTACTCTCTTTCAAATAAAAAAAAAATAAGGTGAAAAAAAAAAAAAAAAAAAAAAAAGAAATGGGGCTTTTGGAAGGTGATTGATCACTGGGTAGCATGCTCAACATTTGATTCATCCATTGATGAATTCATAGCTTAATGTGCTGTTCGGAGATGGGGCATGGTTGGAGGTGAGTTGCTAGTGGGAGTGACCTAGAGCCACATAACTATGGACTGAACCATCTGAAACCATAAGCTAAAAGTCTTTCTTCTTTCATATTATGGGTGTCAGGTATTTTTCCAGAGATAGGAAAGTGACTACTACAGATGGTGAGAAATAGGTGGTCAAGATTCCTTTTTAAAAATATAGACTTCAAGTTGTTTCATACTATTCATTAAAAATATTTTCCTTTCCATTTTGGGACAATTAAATATATGCTTTGGGATAAATTTTTGACTGTAGTTTGTCATATTGGTCTGTTTGTATATTGATGTAGTTTTATAGCAACTCTTGAAACCTGGCAGTGGTCTGTAAGTCTTATTTTATTCTTTGGTTTTTGTTGGTTTAGATCCTTTACATTTCCTTGCACATTATAAAAATCACCTTGTTCATTTCTAAAACTTGCTGGGTTTTGATTAGAGCTACTTTGAATGAATACTTTGGTTTGGGGAGAATTTCTGCCTTTACAGTACTGAACATACCAATCCATAGACATGGTATATCGGGCTGGGGATTTAGCTCAGCGGTGTAAGCACCTGCCTTGGAAGTGCATGGTTGTGAGTTTGATCCCTGCCCCCCCCCACAAATCGGTAAACATGGTATATCTCTCCATTTATTCATATCTTTAGTTTTCTCAGTGTTATTTTATAGGAGTATAAATGTCTTGCCCATATTTTATTACATTCATTCTTAGGTATTTGACATTTTTTATGCCATTACAAATAACTTTTAAAGAATTCATTTTCCAGTTGCTTATTGTGGATATACAGAAGTATGATTATTTGTACAAGTGACACTTATCTAATAGCCTTATTCAAAGTATCCATTAGTTCTAGTAGATTGTTAATATCTTGATTTTCAACATACATGATCATGACATCTATGAATGAAGACAAAGATACATCTTTGTTTTTCTGGTGTTGATTCTCTGCTTTGTCAAGTTTGCCATTTTCTGTGTTCCGTTATTTGTTTTTCTTAAAAATGTTTGTTGCTTCTTGAAGGTCTTTGTTTTCAGTTTCCAGGCTGGGAATCCTGTTTTAGTGTCATTTATCTGCATTGCTTCACAGGTGATGTGTAGAATTGGGGGAACCCTGTCAGTTTTGGCTTAGGCATCAGTCATGAAAAGAGTGAAGACTGTGGGGAGTGAGGAGTAGGCTGGAGTAGAGAAGGTGGAGGCATGGGACTTGGACGTGCTGAATTTGAGAGGCCTCTAGAGAGACAGACTGAGTAGCCAGTTGTCTGTGGGTGCAGGCTGGGCCTATGGCTGAAGATGATGTCACCTGTGAGGGAATAGGACAGAGAACAGGCAAGAGGCAAACACCCCGGGGAGCACCCTTAAAAAGTGTCCATTGGTTTTGCTAACTAGAAAGTCAATTGAGAGAGCAGATGGAGTGACATTATGAAAGTCCTCCAGGGTTTGCAACCCAGAGCAAACAAGAGAATGAATATTTTGGGGTGCAATTGGGGTGCAGGTTGGGGACTGTGAAGTGGATGATGAGAAATAAATGAGAAATACAGATGCAGAATGGATTATTTTTTCTCACCTGAAAAAATGTGCTGAAAACAACATTTGCACAAGTTAAGAAAGTTTAAAAAGTGTGGAAGGACTTACAATAAAAAGCAAAATTCCCTCAGTCACGTGAGGTCTTTTTTGACTTTCTGTTTTCTACATATTGTTTCTGTAATCCTGTTTTTAGGAAGCCTTCTCATGAGTCCTTGCTTCTTCTCTCACTGCACTTCTAGCTGATCCTGTCACCCTAGCTGAGGACTTGGTCCATGGACAGACTTGCCTCGTCTTCCCCTCCTACCTGTTGACAGCTAGGTCTTTTGTATTCCTTTTCACTAGCTTTCCTTCCTGTGTGTTTCCTGATGACAGTCACTGTGTTTACTTTGTGCTTGCTGCATATACAGAAAAACTTCTGCTTCATGTACACAAGGCCAGATAGTTCCACATCAGTTTCCTGGCTGTAAATGTTTTTCCCTTTTTGGATCTGAATGCATTTTTCATCTTCCATTTAATCTGTATCACTTCAATTAAAGGACAGAAAAATAAAACCCACACGGGACTCTGTATGTGTGAAATGGGAGCCTCATCAAATATTAAACCATACACACACGTACACAGACACAGGCACAGAACAAACTCAACACCTGAGTCTTCCTTTCATCCTAGTAACAAGGGTGAAAGTCTCTTTGAAATCCTCCCTGGATTCCATGTAAATGACCAAGGCAGTTAGCAATGATCTTCAAAGCAGGCACCCTTCCAACAAATGTTTGCATTGATTTTGTTATTTCTAAAGGCTGAGTGATGCCAGGAAGAACAAAGAGATAAGGCTAAAATCAACTCTTTGATTGCCCTTTGTGTGTTTAGAGTGAGAATATGGGATTGGATCAATTCTCTGGTGATGTAGGGCATTTTAGACATTTCCTATTGGGGTTAAGGTGAGAACTAGACCTGCCAGAGGGTTTAGTGGGTACCACAAGGCCCAGCTGTGTCACGGGTTGAGGGACTGATGTTTACTGTTCTTTGTGACATCGAGGGATTAATCTGCCTAAGGGAGGGTGAGAGGCCGGGGGTGAAGCTCAGGGGAAAGCAAGTGCTTAATATGCACAAGGCCCTGGGTTCCATCTCAGCACCAAAACCAAACAAATGAACAAAAACACAAACACAAACCACAAGAAACATTTAAGACAACCAGTTGATTATTTTGATCTAATATGAAGCAACTGTTTGTGGTTTTAAAATTATAATTCTTTAATTTTTAAGGCTATATGTAATATTGAGAGCTTTAGTTTTTTTATTTGAGAGCACGATTTCCTTGCAATACTGAGAAGAAGCTCCTACCCACAATCATTCCACTAAACCCTTGAGGTTGATTACCCAGCCTTCCAATTCTTTAGCATGGTGGGCCCAGCTCAAAGATGTCCCTTAACCAGAGACTCGTGGGGCTTTTGCACACAGGAGGAGGACAAGGATGGGCTTTCAGCCTGTGTGACCCAGAAATGAAGACAGAGAGCTGCGTGTCTGCCCAGGACTGGTGGGGGACAAGCTAAGCCACGGTGCTGAGGAAGAAGGCCAAGGTTACCTGGAAACAGGGTTCATTGATGAGGGAGAATCTTGTCATTATGGAGAAAATCATCCTGATTTCTAAACATAAGTGTGTTTTATACATGGTCGAGGAAACTTACAAATATGGCAAGCGATGAGAGATTAAATAATTAGTATCCAGGAAGAAATGGTTTCATTATTCTAATCATAGTAGAGAAGACACAAAAGGGTCTGAAGCTTTGTTTTGGCAAAATGAATCTGTATTTTAGTTTATCCAGTAACTCAGCTTTGGTGAACAACACAAAGCCATTTAATAGAAATGAACCAGACATGTAATTTATATTTTCAAGTTGCCGTGTTACAAAACCTAGAAAGAAACAGGTAAGATTAATTTTGGAAATAGATTCCATTTAGCCCAATATAGTAAATAGATTTTCATCTCAACATGTAATTAACATAAAATTATTAATATCTTACTTGCCTCTTTTTAAGTCATTGAATTCCAGCGTGCATTTACACTTTAAGTACATCTCAGTTTGGACACTGAGATGGTTGAAATGAAATGTATCCTTAAAAGTTATCTTTAACAGGAAAATATTTTTACACATTTTTAGTTTTAAAATTTAAATTGAGATTAAAAAAATATTGTTCTGTAGTCACTCGGCCACACACCACGCAGTTAGCTGTGGCTGCCGTTGGCCATTCTGGAGCATGCAGGTCTCATCAGATGACACCCTGAGGTCTTCACCCAGTGCTGTCACCAGGCCTCCAGCAAGGACACCTGGGTTAGAAGATGCCTAACTGGTGGGCATCCTGGCTGTGAGGGGCTGAACTATGTTCCTCCCAAATTCCTAAGTGGAAGCCTTACTTGAGAAGCTCAGCGTGGGGCTGTATTTGGAGAAAGGGACTTTAAAGATGCAATTACGGTCGAGGAAGCCATGAGGGTGGGGGCTAACCCATTCTGTCTGGTGTCCATAAAAGAAGAGGGAATTTGCATTAGCGAACATGCAAGGGGACATTGGAAATATTAGACACAGAGGAGGAGAGAGAGGAGGAAGAAGAGGAGGAGGAACAAGAGGAAGAGAAGCAGGAGAAAGTGGAGGAAAAGGAGGAGGAGGAAGAGGCTGTCCTTGCAAGTCCAGGAGAGGCCTGGGTGTTAGAGACCACCATCAAGCTGTTCTGAGCAGGATTTAAAATTAACTAACTGGCTCTCTATGTTTGTCTGTGAGTCTGTCCTTGGCCTCAGCCCCTTGCCTGGCAATAAGAGCTGATTCATAGTAAGTGAACCTCTATGAATCACTGGTCCTGGCTGAGGCCTGTAGTGGCTTGTGAGGCCAGAGATACCTCAAAAGGCAAGACCAGGCCACAGCTGTGGACACTTGGCTCAAACATCAGTGAAGTAAATAGAGACTGCAGCTGCAGGAATTACTCCTACAGTCTCACTCCTACCATGTCATCATGAAGATAAGATGGTGCTCCTAAACTGATATGATTTATTACTTGGAGAAGTCTTTGAAGTGACTCCCAAGGTCTTGTTCATTGCCTGTGCTTTCCTCAGTTCCTCCACCCTTTGTTTTAGACCTAATAAAGATGGGTGGTCCAAGAGAAGTCTTTGTCTTAGCCCTCGAACTCAGCTGAAGGGTTTTGACCCTCCTGGAGCCCTAAAATCATACCACTTGTCTCAGTTTATTTAAGCCTTTGCTATACACTCATTTGGGAGATTGGGGATCTAGATCAGGACCCAATACCTCAGGAGAAGCCCAGCTTCCCACATGTGGCTCTCGACTCTGGCCTCTGACTGGGACAATGAACTCCTGCTGTGGAAGTCACCTCACCTTTGGTGTTTGTTATGACCACACTAGATAGCTAAGACAATGACCCAATATGGAGAGGTATAAATAAATTATATCCAGATAGGTACTCTCTTATTTCAGAGGTGTCCCCAATAATTGGCCACCAGCTTCATATTCCAGCATTCCACAACTCCTTAAAGCTTGGCTTCAGAAAACCCATTTTAAGAAAATAAGAATCCACAGGGTGCCTTTTGTTTTGTTTTGAAGCAGACCTATGTGTGAGTCCTTCTCTGGCGGGTGGCCAGGGCATCTTGTGTACTGTCCATTTCAGAGGTGTCTGGGCAGTGAGTCACCTGCAAACCCAGCAGCACACAGCTTCAAGTTTCACCACCAGCCTCTGCGCCTGTCAGGCAGGCCTCTTGCTGCTGTTCACTACAGCCAGGCTCTTCGCGACTGCCAAAGTTTGTTAATAGCATTCGTGTCTATGCTAATACAATCAGAAAATTATGCCGACCATCTCTTTCCTCCCTGAGAGAGCAGGGTGATCAGCCATTAGCGATTCACACTGATGAGCCTCCGCTAATTGCACAGAAGGTAATTAGTGATTATATAATATTTGAGCTCTTGCAACTGTCATTAATGTCCATGATTCACCAGAGATGGGCCCGGCTGAATGGAGTATGATTGCTGCATACGAAGTCTAGTTAATCTGAGGTATGTTAATCAGCATGGGATGCTCTTTCCGCAGTGGTTAAAAGCACTGGTGACCTCAGGAAAAACCTCTGCCATCCACCCAAGTCTGGACTGCATACAATACGGATCCCTTTCAAAGGAGGAATTTAATAATTAAATGGCCTGGAAAACCCGGGGCCAGAGTTATTATATGGTTTTAACCCACTTAGATGTTTCTGTAACAGATACGGTGATCAAAATGTTATATTGGTGCTGGCATTAATTTCTGATACAGTGGACTAACACTCTGAGTGCGCTGTGCAGTAGGAGTCGTGGCAGTTGTGTTACCTGGCTAAGAAGAACCCCGGTAAGAAATGGGGCTTGGGCTGAGCTGCTGCTCAGAGGCAGAGCCTGTGCTCAGCATGTGTGAGGTCCTGGGTTGAATCTGCAACTTAAAAATGAAAGGAAAGATGACCATAATGGCCCAGAGCTTTGTGGAGTGAAGTTTTAGAAGAAAGTGTAACACGTTGAGTATTCCTTATTCAAAAATGCTTGATCAGAAATGTTTGGAATTTTGGATTTTTTTCTTGTATTTTGGAGCATTTGCATGGGCACAGTGAGATCTCTTGGGACCAAACAGCTCGTGTGTATTTCATATACACCATGCACACACAGACTGCAGGTGAACTCATACCGTACCTTTTGAACCCCTGGATTTTGAATATGACTTGCAATATGTGGGGTGGGGAGGGATTTTCCACATGTAGTATCATGTTGGTGCTCAAAAGGTTTTGAATTTTGGAACAGTTCAGATTTCTGATTAAGGATGCTCCACCAGCATAAGACATTCTGCCTCCTGTAACCATAAAAACCGGAATGGAAAACTGATTTACACAGTAACACATTTGACTATGTCTTGAGTCATAGTAATACAGAAAAATATAACTCCTGATCTGCTGGGTGTCAGCCGTGCTGAGTTCATGGTCGCACAACATTGAGGAACAAAACTGTGCATCAAAGTCAGTTAGGAATTTCATCAGAAATAAGGAGAGAGACTAGCTCCTGGATTGCAGCAGGGGTCTCAGGTAGGTGTAGTCCAATGCAGGTAGAATGTGGTTCAAACTACAATCAATCTATACTGGATCACTAGTTTAGTTGCTCTGCTAGTATTGATCCATAGAGAAATGAGTCACATAAGGAGGGTGCATGCGCAGCACAAAGGCATCTGGGGGAACGGATGGGTCTCGGTGCCCTGCCACTCACCTGGGCAGCCAATGCCTGTCTTCACTTCGTGGACAGGGTAATGCCAACTACAGTATAATCTCCAGTGCTCTTTATCCCTTCAGGAAGCTGCAGGCCTGGCCATTGTGTCTCTATCTTGTGTCTCTAGCTACAAACGTGATGTCTTTATTTTTTGTGCTGACTTCCTGGAGGGCCCAATGCCTCTCACAATGTATGTTGATTTTGTCAAACTTAGCTGCCTATAATAATAGCAGATTTTTAAGGCATTTGCAGCAGATGTTGTGGGTGACTCAGTTTGTCCCTCTTTGTCATTGAGTCCATCTTCATTGAAGGGGACAGCTCTAATGTACCCAGCAAACCTACCACCAAAGTTTCTTCATCTCTCTGCCGCTCTTCCTGAGGCTTTCTGCAGATCCCCATAAGCTTGGTCAACTCACCTGCATGACAACCTGCAAGTAACATGGGCTAGGCAAGTCTGGGATGAGTTGGTGCCCAGTGACTTCAGCTCCCTATTCCCAGGGTGGGGCAATTCTGGTGAGTATTCCACACTGTCATAGTCTGGATCTGAAGTGTCCCACATGGTAAGACTCATCCCCCAGCGGGGCACTGCTGGGAGGTGGTGAATGTTTAAGGGGGTAAAGGGTGGCCCTTCTGGTCCCTGGAGGGTGTGTCTTTGGGGGGTGATGGGGCCCAGCCTCCTCTTCCTTTCATGTCCTGGCCTGAGGTGAGGGACTTTGCTCTACAACCTGCTCGCTGCATTGGTGTGCTCCTCCCGTTGGCCCAAAAGCAATGTGGCCAATTGACCTTGGACTGAAAGCTTTAAAATCTGTAAGCTAAAAGAAACCTTTTCTCTTTACAAGCTATCTCAAGCACTTGCTATAGTGACAGAAAGCTGACGGGCACACACGTTCTCAGAGGGTGCCTGCCAGTCATGGTGACAACTCATGAATGCTGTCCTTACGAGGTTTTCTCTTTCCACGTCTTTCCAGCACCATCACCCTAAGAGTGTGTAATAAGACATAATGACTTCTAGTGGCCTCTTTACAGGCTTAGTGAACCCTGAATGCTTCTCTTCTAGATATATGTTTTTTGCCAGCAAATTTATGTGAATTAAAATTTTTATACTGATCTTCATTTGTGTTTTAAGTGACAGTGTAGATAAACGGCTGCTCCCAATGTGGAATTTGTACAGGTTTACAAATTTCCAAGGCCTGGGTAATTTAATATGTTCCAGTTTTTCATTAAATAATGTGGCTGTGGACACCAATGAGGATAGCAGCTTGTGGTTTATGTAACTTCCTCTCATTTATATATTTTATATAAATAATAAAACGCTGGCATCTTTGCTTTGTAAGGTGCTTTCTCACAGCTATTTAAGCAGGTTGAAGTTCTTCGCATGTAGTTGTCCGGGTTCTGGGAAAAGTTCTGATGAACAATAAGAGTGATAGGAGCTTGCATTGTGTGTACAAGGTACCTTGGTGCTAGCTTTCTGCTGTAAGAAATCGTCCTGGTGGCAGAAGATTAAGGGAAGTCTCTCCTGAAAGTGTGTGCAGGCTAGGGGGCAGTAGAGAGCTGGCCTGGATGGGGCTGGCTTTGGTTTGGAGGCTGAAGATGAAAGAGATGCGAGATGCAGAAGGGATCCTGCTGCAGGGCTGCATGACGCAAAGACCAGGAACCCGCAGCCTGCAAAACACTGGCTGCAGCACTGCTCCCAACCCACTTCCTGTGTCTGTCCACAGGCCACCCTTAGTTGCTGCCCACACAGTCAGTGGAAGACCCTGGGGTTCTGCCCCTGAACGGTGTTGCACAAGAGCAGGGCTGTTCAGACTGCAGCATGCTGAAGAGGGACCCCACTATGCCCCGAGGCCTGAAGCAGCAAAACCACCTTCCTGGGTGATTTGCTGGATACCATGCCTGGTGTGTGTTCCACCAGGTGTTTGCATGGGCTCGAGTTCTAGAGGCCACAGGCAGTCTCATCTCAGGGGCTGCTTCAGGTCTACTTGACCTCAAGACGCCACCTGTATGAAGGTCTACCAGCTGCTGAAGCCAAAGGCACCCAAGGAGAGACCTGCAAATGAGTCAGGCTTGGGAAACAGGAACAAGGTATACATTGCTTGAAGATAGTGTCACTGGCCCACATTTAGAGCCAACTCACTGTCCTCAGTGATACATTAATTAATAAATTGTGGCAATTCACTCTATGGAATAATCTAAAGCCATAAAAATAACAAAGAGACTTTATCATAAACCAGCAGAAGTAAACTCAATCTATTTGGAGGAAAAAGCAAGTAAGAAAAAGAAATTGTGCTAAATAGAGAACAAAATAAGGACATGAACTTAGTCTCAAAATATTTGTACTTGTATTGAAGGTAGGTAATTTAAAAGCAAAGACTCACATTGGGTTTTGAAATATAACAATGGATTACACACAAGAGACACGCACAATGAAAAGATTAAAATGTTTGAAAGTAATCAGATGAGAAAAGCTGTGCTTTATGAGGCAAATGTACGCCAAAAGAAAGTTGAGTTGCAACCTTTATATTCAAAATGAAGTCAGAAACAGTGTCACTAGCAACAATACAAAAGTCACATAACTGTAACAGAAATACTGGAATGAAAATGTGTGTCCATCATGAGTGTGAATTGTCCTGAAATATCAAGCAACAAATGACAGAACTATAGGGAGAAATGCAAAAACTGACAGTTGACTTCAGGGTGGAGGAACCATACTAAAACAAACAAAAAACTGAAGGCAGAGGAAAATTATCCTAAAGAAAAGCACAGAAATGCAGAAAAAAAGTTAGCAGGTATGAAATGGAACATACATGTGTAAACTGAAATTGGTGATCCTCGACTAAAGATAATTTTGCCCCCAGGACACATCTGGCAACATCTGGAGACATTTTTGGGTTTTTCACCTCAGAGGAGGACTGTGGACATGGGGTGGGTAGAGGCCGGGATGCTGCCAGCCACCCTCCTGTGCCAAGGCTGGCACCGCACAGGGAATTATCTGGCCTCAAATGTTCACAGTGTTAGGATGATGAAATGCAAATCTAATTTGAATATTGAGTGTGGAAAACCCCCCAAGTAACATTGCCATACAGAGTTAAAACGACTAAGTAAAAAAAATGAAAAGAGTGAGAGAGAATAAATTTGATTAAAGTATTTAAAAATCCTTTACTTGTCTGAGAAATTGCATTATACTAATCAACAACAGATTTTAATAGATCTAGAACCTAATGATTGTATCCTCTTGGTCAACAAAAAAGAATGGTGAAAGAATGTATAATTTACTAATTAAGGATAAAAGTGGAATAGCCGAAACAGTGAATCCAAAGACAGCAAGAAAATGAGAATGAGAATTAACAATAAATAAGACACATAGTAATATGATAGACATAAATATAGTACTATACACATGAAATACAGGCTATGTATTTTAATTAAAAGCCAAGGTTGTTACATTGTATTATAAATTCAATGTTTTGCTGCTTAAACAAGATGTAGCATAATATTAGCATACAAAAAAGAAAAGTCTGGAAACCTACATCACATGAAAAGAGAGATTGTATAGCTATATTCATATGAGACAAGGCAGACTTTAAGAATTACTAGAAATAAAGATGAATGTTTTATAATAATAAGATGCTTTATACAGAAAGAAGCCATATAATTAATAACACAACTTCAAAATACATAAATTGATGTAACAAAAAGAAGTATATAAAAATCAAAATCATAATCACACATTAAAATCCTTTTAGTGACTGATAAGAACAAAGAGGAAGAAAAAAAAATCAATGAATTTCAACACATTTTTCAGGTGTATTCATGGGGAATATTCACCAAAAATGGCCACATGCTGGGTCATAAATCAAATTCTTCTTCAAAATATTAAAAACAAGAGGGACATATTCTCTGACGCTAGTGGGACTCAGGTAAAAATCAGTAAGGTAGTTAGGAAAATACTGGAAATGAAGCCATGCTTTTCTAAGTAATCCATAGCAGCAGAAGAAATCACAGTGGATGCTGGGAAATACAGGTATTATGAACTGACTGACAGAGAGAACACAGAATGTATGACCAAGACTTGTGGGAGAAAAAGCTGTTCTGGGAGGAAAACCAACAGCTGTAAATATGTACTTTATAAAATAATTAATGATTGAAATCTCCCTCTAACAGAGTTAGAAAAAAATGAAACCTAAAAAAAGTAAGAAAGAAAGCATCAGAAATTAAACGGAAAACAGACATAACAAAATCCACCACATTAAAGTTAGCTTGATGAAAACATTAATAAAATCTTTAAACTTTTAGTAAGATTTACTAAGAAAATCCATAAATAAATACTTATCAAAAATGAAAAAGATATAATCAAATGTTTTTTATGTAACAGGGAAAAAAGGAAATTTTAAACAACCTAGGCCAATATGTTGAAAACCTAGACAAATTTTACATGTTTCTTAAAAAGTACAATTTATACCAGGCATGGTGGGGCACAGCTGTAATTCCAGCACTCGGGATGCTGAAGCAGGAGGATTGTTGCGAGTTCAAGACAAGCCTGGGCTACAAAGTAAGTTCAAGGCCAACCGGAACTGCATAGTGAAACTCTGTCTCAAAAAAGACAAACAAAACAAAACAAAATAAAAAATGTAACTCATAAAAATGAACACGGAAGAAATAGAAAACTCCAACTAGTCCTCTGGTGTCTAAAAAAGTAATTTGAATTCATAGTTTTTTAAAACCCTTCAATGAAACACCAAGATTCACAATTTCATTGTTGAAATCTTACAAACATTTAAGGATGATAAAACCTTAAATTTACATAATTTCTTCCAGAAAAGAGGGAACACTCCCCATTTTTGCCTTATGAAGCCAGAATAGATTCAGTGCAAAAGCCTTACAAGAAGGGCTAATAACAGAACAGTATCACTTATGAGTATTTATGAAAAATCTCAAATTATTAGCAAACAAGATTCAGCAAAGACCATTTCAAATGATAATCATGGCCCAGTGTGGTGCACACCTTTAATCTCAGCTATTCAGGAGGCTGGCATAGGAGACTTAAATTTCAAGGCCAGTCTGAGCAAGTTAGTGAGACAGAGACTGTTTCCAAATAAAATGAAAAGGGCTGAGGATGTAGGTCAGGTTCAATCCCCAGTACTGCATGAAAAATAATAATCATGTTCAGTAAGGGAAAAGATTACACACACACATACACACACATGAATGATAGATAACTATACTATTAATCTCTGTTAGTTCATCAAAAAGGATGATTTGTGGTTTCATTGTTCAATTGTTTTTTCATTCTTATATCTTATAATCTGAACAACTACCTTTGTTGCTTTAAATGTAACAATACACAACATAATAACCATTGTTAATTTCCTATTATTTTTTTAAAAAATTCTGTATCATCATTTTTATATTAAATTTTAAAAAATAATAATCATGTTTAAAATGGGGGGATTCCAAGAATTCAGCTTGGTTAAATAATTGAAAAATCAGTTTATGTCATTCACCACATTAACAGAAAAAAAACCCCTTAAAATATTATCACCTGACTTTCTCAATCAATGTGAAAGCAACATTGACATAACTGCATAATTAAGAAACTCACAGCACATTAGGAATACAAGGGAATGGAGGCAGACCATTCCCTTGTAGCAGCTCTGACCAGGGTGGACCTGGCTGGTGCATTCTCTCCTGCCTTTGCTTGCAGGTTTGGGGCGGAATGCACTGGATACAGAGCACTTTGCGAGGAGGAGGGTTCTGGAAGAACCCGGGTTCTGTCCTCTCTCGTCCCAACCCAGGTGGTCTATAGTGCACATGCTCAGCGAGTCCGGCGGCACCAGGGTAATAAGCCAGGGCAGGGAGCTGCCAGGCTTCTCCGCTGCAGGCTGTGAGGCGAGTCTCCATCTATGCACCTTTCCCATCCTTGGCACGGGGGAGCCATGGATCCTGGTCACCTCGTTGTGTAGTCATCTGTTTCCTTGGTCTCAAGCAATTTGCAGAAAACTTTGGCAGAGAACTCTCCTAGTCTGGTGACATGTGTCTGCATATGGCCCATAGAAACACCACAGGAAGTCATGAATTGTCAACAGCTTCTCCTCCGTGATTGGAAGACAGAGAAAGGCGCCTGCTAGCATGGCGGTTACCCAGCATCACACTGGCAGCTCTGACCAGAGGAGATGGAGAAGAAAAGGAAAGCTCAAACAGTTAGAAAGGAAGAGACAGAGAAAGACAGAAACAACAGATGACATGGCTGGTACACACAAAATTTAAAATAACCTACAGATAAATAACAAGGATTAATAAATGGGTTTAGCAAGACTGTGAATACAATGACAATCAGGAAGAATCAGGTTAATTTCTGTATGTTAACAATAATTAGAATGTGACCTTCTAAATGACAACACCACTTCTGACAGTATTGGCAATGAAATGTTTAGGAATAAATATTGATATTCAAAAGATCTACATGGAGAAGTACACATTCCTGAGAGGACATCCTATACCATAAGACCCAAGAGTATAAAGATGCCAGTTCTTTCTAAACTGATCTATAGATTCAATATAATTCCAATAAAAATCAGTTTTAATTTTGTGTGCAGAAATACATAAGCAGATTCTAAAATTCATTCAGAAATGCAAAGGATAGAGAATAGCCCAGGCAGCTATGGAGAGCGAAGTTGATGAATTTATTTAATGACCAGTGCTTGGCATGGAACAGGCTCAGGCTGGGCAGGTAGACAGCACAGCCCAGGGCCACAAGCAGACTCACGCTGTCCGTTCTCCACATGTTACTGCAAAAGCATGACTGGAGCAGCAGGGAAAGGACGGCCTGTCAGCAAACTCTGCGCTAACTGATTGTGCATTGAGAAGAAACATCGTGGATTCCTTCCTATACCCGACATGAAAGCAAACTCCAAGTAGATCACACACCTAACTAGGTGAGATAAAAGAAACCTAGGAAGTAGCACAACAGAAAATCTTCATCTTTTGAAAATCTAACATTTCTTAGAGGGATTCAATAATCACTCCTTATAAAAGAGTAAAAATTCAAGTCACCAAGTGGAAGAAGATAGATATGTAAGACAGATAGACAGACACACACACACACACACACACACCAGACAAAAGACTGGTAGATTGATTGTGTCAGAAAAATTTCTTGTGGAGTCCCTATCTCAAAATAAAAATGGGCTGGAGATGTAGCTTTGTGTAAAAGCTTTGGGTTCAATCTCCATGAAGACAGGCCATAAAATTTGAAAAATGAATAAAAAGTTTTAAAGACACGAAGAGCTACTTAATTGTCAGGAAAATGCAAGTTAAACTGTTAATGAATTACAGTTACATACCTTCACAAATACTTGAAAGTTAAAAAACCAACAACACTAAAGGTTGATGAGATGGTAGTTAGAGGTCTAATCCACTTATTGCAGGAGTGGAAAGGGGACAATCACTGGTGAAAACTGTGGTATGGGATACACAGGTGCTCACCTAGCTCCTGAGCTGAGTTCCTGTACACAGCTGTCAAACATGTGTCCCCCGTGCTCAAGAGGGCTGTGCAAGCACGCTGGCAGCTGCAGTCTTTTGACAACCCAAGTTGGAAACAGTCCCCAAATCTATCAACAGTGGAATGAATAAATAAATTTTGACATAACCAAAATGGCACATAGCACGAAAATGCAATAAATATGAAATAAAAAATACAAAGGAATATAACAATAAAAACGACTTTATAAAACTATTTCTACCTGCAAAACATGGGTGAATCCAATGTACACTGTACAAAAAGCCAGATGCAAAAGAATGTGTCCTGTTTGTTTACCTTCAAATAAAGTTTAAAAACAGGCAAAACTAACTGAAGGTGATAAAAGACCTAACAGTGATCACCTTTGCAGGAGATGAGGGGGTTGCTGGTGGGAGCAAAATATGGAGATGGGCATGAAGGGAATTTCCTGTTCCTTGGTTTGGGGGTATTTAGGCAAATGTATTTAATCATTAAAAATTCACTGATGCATACATGATTTATGCATTTTTCTATATGATGCTTTTCATCAATAAATTTTTTTCTTAAAGTACACATATGGGGCCTGGGGGTATAGCTGGTGGCAGAGCAGGTGTTCAGTATGTGTGAGGCCTTAGATTCTGTCCCCAAACCAACCAACCTAACATCAAGACCCCCAAAACCAACAGCACCAAAGCCCTCCCGCAAAATGGAAAAAGAACATTTAGAGGACAGAAAGGAATTTTGGAGAAGAACAATAAAAACATAATATTATCAATGAAATTCTTAATAGAAAGTTTGGAAAATAAAGTCGAGGAAATATCTTAGAATCTAGACTAGAGAAATAAAAAATAATAGAAACATTAGAAGGACAGTTCCAAATAATGCAATGCTAGGACCAAAGAGAAGGAGAAAAATAATTGAAATCATGAAGGAACTGCCAGAGTGGATGGTCCCAGCAGTTATGAGAATTTTGTTATAGTAAAACACCAGGGACAGAGAAATGCTACTGGGGAACTGAAAACAGGGCTCATAAAAATGCCTGGGAATCAGAATGACTTACATCAGAATCAAGATGATGATGGAGTAATTCTTTGAAAGCTTTATTTTATTTTTGTACTGAGGTTAGAGACCAGGGCCTTCACACTGAACTACATTTCAAGTTTTTTGGTTTTTTTTTCTGTTTTACTTTTTAAATTTTGAGACAGGGTTTTGTTAAGTTGCTAAGTTTCTCAGATTGGGCTTCAACTTGGGATCCTCCTGCCTCGGCCTCTCAGCATTCTGAGAAGATAGGCGTGCACCACCATGCCTGGCAATGCTTTTGAAACTTTAAAGAAAAGTGATTACTGACTTAAAACTATTTAACAGTGAAATGATAAAGTGAGTATGAATGAAGACATACCAACAGAGGAAATTTACCAGTCACTTACAACCTTTCTTTAAAAAGTACTGGAGGATGTGCTCCATCAGAATTAGAGAGTAGGCAGAGAAAGACACGGGGTATGGAAAATCAGAGAGATCATCATAACAGGAAGCCTTCTTGTGCACCCAGCATCCAGCAAACAGTATAAATAGATCAGGGTGGTTCAACTCTGCCTACATTTTCACTGCGCTGTCTTGATGATGCGACAAATGTGAAGACAGGACACCGCGGAGTCTGGCTCAGATCCTTACATCCTGGTGACCTGGTGCTGGGGAAGCTTTCTCTAACTCCCATAACCCAGACATTCATTAACAGGGCTCAAAAGGTGCCTTTTGAAACAAAAGCTGAAAATTCATCTAGTGAGCCTGCTCTGCAGCAATCTGAAGCATCCCCAAAGGAGGCCAATAACACAAGGCTCTACACACAAACCCAGGAAGGGCATCTGCGTCAGCTGCATAATAGATTTCAGTTAAGTGTAGGCACAATTGCTCTGAGTTTTTAAAATAAAAACTCAAAAACAGGAGTCTATTTTCTCTCTTACCCAATGTATTGTGTGCATCCCACATTTAGAACAGGAATTGAGTGTGTGAGTGTGTGTGTGTGTACCCACACACCTGTGTAGTGACAGAAGCACACCAGTACTTACAGACTGCTTACTAGTGCCAGGTGCTGTGTCATGTGAGTTCCTCAATAAGGCAAAGCAGGTCGTGTCTGCTGAGTTTTCATCAAGGGTGCCACCAGGCTAAGCTCTTTGCACCTATGTCCACAGCAGCCGTGTGCGTTGGGTGTCATTTCTTACCTCATGGGTGGAAGAGGCTAGATGTTTCCTTGTTCACTTGGAGGTGTAGTATGAGGACAGGGATCACTTTCAAAACCAGAAACATACAAGCTTGCTTATTCCTCCTTCAAACACAGCCTCAGCATCTTTGCTCAGCATCTTTTCTCCTGATGTTAACTATTAGCATTGTTATGGTTTTAAACTAATACTTTTTGTTTTGTTTTGTTTTTGGTACTGGGGATCGAACTCATGACCTCACGCTTGCCAGGCAGGCGCTTAATCCATTGAGCTAAATCCCCAGCCAAAACTAATACTTTTTAAAATGAGGGGCACCCAGGTATTATGTGGGCACCCAGGTACTATGTGTGATACTTCACCTATCACCCTTGTCCATGATTGGTAACTTCGAAGGGCAGGAGCCACTGTCTTTAGCACAGTTCTGTCATGAGAGTCCACTGGTGTCTGGGAGAGGATTATGCAAATCTTTGTTGAGTGAATGAATGAATATATGGATGAAAGTGTTGATAGATTTGCTCTGGAAGACAAACACACAGACATCTGTCTAAAGAATGTAACTCTTGTTTTTTCCCATGTCTTTTATAAGCATCCTTTGAAACTGTTTCTCAACCTACAGAAAGGTTTGTGTGACCTTGAAAATGATAATGTCTCCCTTTCTATCTAAATTCTACTTAATGTTGTCTCGAGGGAGACTTCTGTTCACTACTTTACAATTTCCAAATAGGTAATTAAACCACTAGTCAAAGCACAGTCTTTGCATCCTGGAAAAATTGTCAGCTTTGAGACATCTATTAATCTCACAGACAGAAGCAAGCAGTTAAATCTTGAGAATCAGAAGTATTTTTCTAAAAGTAGTCATTTAAGATTTTAAATGAACTTTTGAATGTGTTTATGAGACATACTTGTGAAACATACCTCTAACACTTTCACAGCTGAGTTTAGCTTCTTTTCCTTTCCTCACTCTGAAGTCCAGCGTCATTGGGTCATTCCTGGAGGTTTCTGCCGAGCGCTGAGAGGCTATGGAACCCAGCCACACTGCAGGATTTTCTCTTACACTGAACTAGCTTCTCTGGTTGGGAATCACTGAAGTTTTAGGGATGGTGAAGGTTTTGAAGCGGCTCCTTTCAAACTGAGCAAAAACTTCCAATTACTTTGTAGAACACGCATGCTCTTGTTTCTTATATTCTCCTTGCTTTCTGAAGGAGATTCTGTGTGAGAAACCCCTGTAGAATCACAGGGCTGTAGTTTACAATTCTCCTGCTGTAGCAACTATTCGTTTAGAATTTTTATGGATCCCGGGGGAGATTTTCCCTCTGTTGGTTTAGACTGATACAGTTATCCGTTTTAAAAAAATGCCTCTATAGAATGATGACAGACTTTTTTTTTCATCCATCCCCCCAAAATGCAGCATAATAACTATTTACACGGCATCCACAGTTCATTGGGTGTTACCAGCAATCTAGGGATGGTAAAATATACAGAAAGAGTGTGCAGGTTATATGCAAATACTGAGCCCTGCTATATAGAGGATTCAGCATGTGTGGACTTTGGTATCCAAGAGGGTCCTGAAACTTGTCCCTTATACACTGAGGGACACTCATGTGGCACACAAGCTACTGCTAATCTAAAACTGTGAATAAACTGGTAACAAGGGGACCTGATCTTTTCAGTGTTGTATCTTCGGGGATGCAGGAGTACTGTGGAACTTGGGAACAAATGTGTTGACCCTTCCTGCTGGAGTCAGGGTCTCAGGCCCCCAGTGCTGCCAGCGACTCCTTCCTTTGTCCCAGCTGGCAGACAGGACTCATGATTTGTTTTTCAAACATCTTGGCCTGATCATTGAATCTGGTCTTTGAAAGGAAAGAGATTCATGAAGATTTCTCCAGCCTGCAACACTCCGGGCAAATAATATTCTTCTCAGGGTGACCCAGAGGCTATTGCAACATGCTAGGATTAACTGTTCAAAAAAAGCCCCTGCCCTATTTGGGAACAAGCAATTCGGTCTGGCACTATTTACCTGCACCAGGCCAGGGTGTTTTACATTTCCTCATCAGTGTTTCCCTACTCTCTCCATTCCTCCCCCACCCTCTGAGGTGGCAGAGCAGGAGACATATGTTATGTTCAGGGTCCCACTGCCTGCCCTGTTTCATCTGAATGGCTCAATCACTGGCTGAGCAGGGAAAATCCTCATTCTGATTCAGGGAATGTGACAGACACTGTCAGGATGCTTCCCCTGCTTGCCCATTCCTGTGCCCAGGAAGCTTCCTGCCATTCTGTGTCCAACAGTGTTTCCTGTCTTATTTGTAGGGAAAACTAGATGCCATGAAGTTAACACTCCAGGAGCAACACCCTCCCCTAATCCACAAGGAGTGGGAATTGATGGGAAAATGCTCGGGGACCTTGTCTTTTGGAAGGACAGCTCTCTGGAGCATTTCAGAGAGTCCCAGAGGACAAGGCTCCAGGTGCCCACCACAGATACCTGCACAGTGGCCACACGGGGTCCCTTCTGTCCAATCTTCAACACTTGCAAGATTCCTGGGGTCAGCTCCCAGGCAAATCACCTAAGCACGAATCTCATCTCAGGCTCTGCTTTGCGGGAAAATGCGCACCGAGCAGCCCGGAGGCAGTGGGCAGGGAAGCCAGCCTTCTGCACCATCCATTCCAGAGCTTCTTGGTTCTTTTCAGCATAGTCCTTGTCTCTGGTTGACAGCTACACAGTCTCAGTCTCTGCTGATTCTACCCAGCAAACTCTGAACCACAGTATGGAACTGGGTCAGCAGACAAAGGGGAACTTTTTGGTTGTGCTAATTGGTCCATCCGGAGGAGGCACTAGTTATCTCCTCATAGTGGTGACTTTTCTGATTGTCTCATAGTCCTAATCAGTGGAGAATCACCCACTGGATTGCCAACTGCAGGGTCTTTCAGCCTCCTTAAGGAAGATGTCACATACCACCAAGGATGGCCGCCCAAGGTGACTTGAAGCCCTTTTCCTGTAGAATTCTGCCTCTTGGAGATCATCACTGTCTTTGTCTGTTTTCTGTTACTATAATAAAACACTAGAAGCAGGATACTTTATAAAAAAGGAGATTTCTATTAGTTCATAGTTCTGGAGTTCAAAGTGTAGTATGCTCACATGGAGATGGCAGAATTCCTAAGTGACGTGAGACATCACAGGGCAGCAGGCAGGGCACATGCACCTGTACATTTGTGTCTCTTGATTTTTTTCCCTTTTAGATCTCAATCAAGGGGGCTTCACCATAATGACCTTGTCTAATATTAGTCTCTTCCCAGTGGTCTTACCTTTCAACGTCGTGGTTAGATTAAGTTTCTACCCTCCTAACTCCTCAAATGGGGAACAAATTTCAACACATGAAGCCATGGGTGACACAAACTATCTCTAATCCATAGCAGCCACTTTCAAGAACTTGCCCAAAAAATCATGAAATGCTTGGTGGGAGTGAGATCACTTCTCACCTCTATAACATAAAGGCAGCTCTGATTCATGGTAAGAGTGCGGATTTGAATAAACTGACTTGTATGAACTCATGTTCATGTTGTTAAAATAAACAACATGTATCAACATATGCATATAATAAACAGCCTGAATCTAGCATATTCAAAGAAGTCATGCGATTCTATAATAAAAACACAAATAATCCAATTAAAAAGTGGATAAAAGATCTGCATAGACATTTTTCTAAACATAGGAATGACCAATAAATACAAGAAACTTGACATTGCTAGTTACCAGGGAAATGTGAATCAAAACCACAGTGAGACTGTACTTCACATCCACTCAGATGAGTAGAAAAGAAATACTGTGTTACGAAGATGTGGAGAAATTGGAACCCACACACACTGCTATTAGAAATTGAAACGATCATCTATTTTGGAACACGTCCTGGCAATTTTACTTCTTGATAGATACCCAAGAGAATTGAGAATAATGTCCACCCCAAAACCTGCACAGTATGCAAATGTTTGCAACATTACTCATCATAGCTGGAAATGGAAACAATCCAAATGCCCATCAGCTGACAAGTGACTAAAGGAAATGTGCTAGCTCCACACAATGGCCAAGAAACATCACAACAGGATGGAGTTGAAGACAGGCTGGGGAAAGAGACCAGGTACAGAAGACCACCTACTTCTTGACCTGATGGTCTGTGTCGAGAAGTCTGTCGTGATTTTGATGGGTTTTCCTTTATAGGTGATCAGTTTCTTTTCTCTGATGGCTTTTAATATTCTGTTCTTACATTGAATTTCTGGGATCTTGATTATTATGTGTCTAGGTGTAGCTCTGTTTTGGTTGTAGGTGGCTGGAGTTCTTCGAGAGCAAGCTGCCGTGTTTGCTCTCCTGCTCTTCCCCTCGAGAACAGAGCATTTGTCCCCTTTTGCCATTACCTTGATCTTGTGCTTCCTGGCCTGCAGAACGGAGAGCAGCATGTTCCTGTTCTCCAGTCTCAGCGATTTTGTTTTAGCAGCAGGAATGGACTAACACACTTCTCTTCCTGGGTCCACACAGTTCCAAGCAGCACAGACCCAGATGTTCACAGTGGTGCTTGGCTCAGGGCTGGTTCTGGCATGGCTTTCCCTCCATCCGGGTCTCTTCCTTCCCCAGCCACCTTTCTCATTCCTGTGAACTCTTTCAGCATTAGCAGCCCACCCGGGCGCTTGTCTCAAGCTGATCTGGGTGGATGGGGAGAGGGGACCCTACACCCTAAGACACTTAGCGTAAATAAATAAATGACAAATAAACACACAACATAAAGCAAGGGACCCATGCTAGCCACGTGATTCTATAACCCACTTTGGCACTACCTATATATGGATGAATGTTTTGATTTCTGTAATCTTGTAGTTCTTTATTAGTGTATAAATCATGTTTTCTGCGACTCATTGTATGGTTTCCAGGTTTTTGCTGTCACACGCAGCACTCCATTCTCTGTCTCTCTGTCTCTGTCTCTCTCTCTTTTTTGTATTTTTGATACAGGGTCTCACAAGGTTCAAGCTGACCTTGAGCTGAATTTGTAGTCCTGGCTGGTCTCAAACTCACAACAATCCTCCTGCCTCAGCTTCCTGAGTGCTGAGAATACATGTCCGAGACTCCAGTAGGAGGCTTGAGAAGCAGGTTCCCACACAGGGTGCCAACATTGGGATGGTGGTCTTGCAGGTCTTTCTATTCCAGGGTGTCCCCGCAGTTGGAGGCAAAAGACAGCCAGACACACTTGTGGGGGCGGAAGTGACCAAAAGCTCACCTCTGCGGCAGCTGCCATTCACAATGCCTCCCTCTGCCGCCTTCATGGCTTTTCCTCCCCAGGTGTGTGTGGGGGGAGTGAAGGCTGTGCCTGAGAGCCCATGGGACTCTTAACCTGAGGAAGGGGGGGACTTCCGGTGCCCAGCCACGCAGCAACAGCATGGACAGGCAGTGGTTATAGCTCTAGCTTAATTTTTTTTGTGGTACTGGGGATTGAACTCGTGACCTTGTGCTTGCCAGGCAGGCTCTTATGCCACTGAACTAAATCCTTGGCCCTAGCTTAATTTTTATTTCATGGAGCCTTGCAGTATTTCAAATGTGGGCCCAAAATATGAAAACTAATATTTTATAGTATACTAAAGTGAACTCTCTTGAAGTGTATTGATTCTGTATCAGTCCGACATCTTCATCCTATCCTCATAATGAATAGATAGTTAGCATTTACATTAAGACCAATATAATTATATGATAATTAATAAAGAGCTTTGTGTTGTCGAGGCCTGCTGTGTGGTAGGCAGAGGGCCTAACTCAGTTAATCTGTTGCAAAATAAATAAATGTTCCCGTGAGCCCATCTGGTAGCTAGAGACAGTGGAGGCAGATAGAGAGTTTCTACCCCTGGTTACACATCTGGGAAGTGGGGGAGTGTTTAGGGGTCCATGCTGGGCAGTCTGCTTAGATATCTGCCTGTACCCCAGCCGATGGCCTCTCCTCATTTAACCTCATGGTGATCTGTGAGGCTGTGCAGCTTTCCACAGTGTTAGAGAGAGAGTGGTGACTCAGAAAGGCCAGCCAGGATTCTAGCCTGGTTATCCCTGCCCTGAGGCCCACACTGGTATTGGGGTGGTCACTGCACCCCACCTGCTATCTGCTCTGAGATAGGCTTTTCCCAGAACTCTCCAAGGTTGCCCTGTGCAGGTCAATCATGGTAAATTCATCAACAAGAAATGATGTTAAAATTCACTTTCACCACGAAACTCGGTGTGCGGGCAGGAGGGCACCGTGATTGGGCAACTGCTCACAACTAGGAAATTCCTCCAAAAGCCAGGCACTTCCTGGGCACCTCCATACACCATCTCCCTGAAGCCAGCAAGTCAGCCTTGCTCCTCTTCTGAGGGCAAAGACAGTGGCACAGGGTGGTCTCTGTCCTCGGCCTGCAGCTCTGGGCACAAGTTGCCATGGTCCTCTTTCCTTGGGCTCACCTACAGTGCAGACCTGCTCTGGGGTGTCCAGAGGCAGATAAGCAGAGAAAGACCCTAGAGGCCCTGGAGGGGCTCAGGGTGCCAGGATAGATGCCTGTGAGCATCCCAGAGTGTCCCTGGACAGCTGTTGGACGTCCACTAGGGAGCCCACAGTGAGCAGTGGGAGCAGGCCAGACACAAAGTGGGGGTGGGGAGGGCTGGGGTGCTGGCAGAGCAGCCTTAGGGTTTGGGAAGTGGAACAGATTGCTGGGATGTTAGCGAAACAAAAGTGTCCCCAGGGACTTAGTAGGACTTGGGCACCTGTTTTTATGGGTTTGGAAAGGCTGTGGCTCATTAAGGACTATTAGTTGCTGTGAATGCCTAATGGTGTATTCCGTTTTAAGTGCTGATTTTGCTGTCACTTAATTGAAAGGTATTCTAATGCATCTTCAGCAGAGTATTCGAGAATAGAGCAAGCGAGGCAGCTCCATTGAGTGCACTGCTAAGGCTCAGGTGGCAAATCAGTCACGCACACACACCATGGGAGGCTGAGCTGTGCTCTGGTAAGGGGAGGCTCCCTGTAGGAACTTGGTGCAGGAGTCAGGGCCCCCAGGCCCCCAGGCCCCCAGTAATGAGCCCTGCACCCTCTCCAGCTGCCTCTTCCCTGGAGAGTTGACCCTGGCCAACAGGGATACCACCTCACCAGGAGGTGACAAACCTGTCCATGGGCAGCTGTGTCCAGTGATTACATTACAGGGCTCACATATGCCTCAAGGGACATTATGGTGAGACACACAACACAGGGCTCCCCGTGAGATCAGGCTAAGCCAGACCCCAGCTTAACTGGTGAGATGACAATGACTAACCCAGAGGCCAGAGCGGAGTCTTTGAGACTACTTTCCACAGGCTGGTTTACACCCATTAGGAGCATTCTTCTTCTTGTGAGGACAGCTGGGCCTCTGCGCAGGGTCTGAGTGCTGGGTGCTGGGACACGCCTTTTTCCTCACATGTGCTGCACTAACTGGGGATACAGTTGGTGTGTAATTCACACATGTCACCACTTGTGGCTTCTGTGGGTGGGGAATTCAGGAGGGCTCTGTTGGGGGCTTTCTGTGTGTGCCGCTGTCAGTCTGAGGATAGAGCAGGCACAGAAGATGGATGGATGGCTTTGCTAAGGATGGGCACTGAGTCTCCTTTCTCCACTTCTGCATGGGATGACTTGGGCTCCCCACTTTCCTAGCTTGGTAGCCTCCGGGTCACTGGGCTGCCAACATGGTGGCTGGAGCTCTCTGAGGGGAGTGTTACAAGATGACACTTTGTGCTTTGCTTTGAAAGTCACTTCTGCTGGACCCCATTGGCTATGAATGAATCCTAATACGGTCCAGGGAATTGGACCTCGACTGTAAGACATGCATAAACGTCTAGATCCAGAGTCTCAGGCATCCACCCACATCCAGGGCCTGAGGCCCCCCCCCCCAGGAGCCCCACCACAGTTTGCAGTCAGTTTGAGTGAATGCCTGCGCTTTCCAAGATGAGACGGTGTTAGCTCACGATTATCAGCAACTCCGGAAATGAAGGAAATCAGGGACACAATAAAAACTCTAATTGCTTGGCAACAGTGTTTAGGCCTCATTAGGTAGATCTGTAACAGCTTCAAGAGAAATAAACTCCTGTGTCAACAGATAACAAGGCAAGAAATAGGTTATTTCCTTTTTGAAAGGTATGAAAGCTTCCAATTGCCTGATATATTCGCTTAGTAGATTATTTTCTGTCATCTCAGTTAATTGAATTTTATCCCAGGCTCTTAAAATTCTTTCCTTCAAAATAAGGTCACAAAGTTCAGAAAAGTCATATTTGAAGTTGTAGTCACAGAAGACAGAAATCAACTTTATCTAGACAAAGTGCTCAAGAAGGAATAACAATCCCAGATCTTTGGAAGATCACCTTTCTCCCCAAATGCTTGGGCAACTTTTGCATTCAAATAACACTTTGTGGGATATATCTTTGTCATATAGCACCCAAATTAGAATTCTAAATTAATCGTAAAAGTTATTTTTTTAAATTTTATTTAGAGAGAAAAAAAGCAATACAGAAAAAAGGGTAGAAACAATATAGAACCTCAAAAAACCCCATAAATCACTAGTTGACAAACCACATACTGTCCTCCCAGAAATAGCTGTTCAT
Organism: Dolichotis patagonum; assembly: GCA_004027295.1. Taxonomy (NCBI): domain Eukaryota; kingdom Metazoa; phylum Chordata; class Mammalia; order Rodentia; family Caviidae; genus Dolichotis; species Dolichotis patagonum. The sequence goes on from PVJX010012417.1 coordinate 25,622, forward strand.
GTTACAAAATTAAGGCATACAAAGTGAACACACAGTGAGGCTGCAAACGGAAAAAAAAAAAACAGGATGGAATAAAGCCAATTGAGACAGTATAGTGAAATTGGCACAGAACATCACAGCAGGTCACCAGCACAACAGTAATAGGCAACATTGTATATCTTGTTGTCTTCACAATAGTTGTTCTTCTACTAGGTACAGCAAAATCAAAGAAATACACAACGTTATAGAACACATCAACACAGAGTATTGAATAGAGCAACACCATTACTCAGGACAAAGCAAAACGGCGATAAAAATATCTGCCTTCAGAGATAGTAGAAGGAAACTCCTCCGACTTGCTGTACCAAATATGGTCACCTCCTAAGAGATACCCATATTCCTGGATCCCAATTGTTAACGGGGGGGGGGAGTGGTATGTTTGATTTTAAGCCCGGGCCCTGGTAGGCAGCAGCCTGGTTACTGGTTGGCTCAGTGCCCTAAGTTCCAACATGGCGCGGATCTCAGGAAACGCTGTTGCTTCTTGTTTCCCCGCCCTGGGGTGGCCGCGGCTTGCCAGACCACAGTCACTTACGGGCGGCAGGCAGGTTACTGGTTGGCTCAGCGCCCTAAGTTCCCCATAAAAGTTATTTTTGAGTCCACCTATATTCTTCCTGAAGAATTCTTTCAAATATTTTATTGTTGAAAAATTTTTATTTCAGTTAAAACAGAAAAAATATTCAAGTTTGGTTCCAGTAGGAATTGGTTTACAATGCTTTTGGTAGCATTGCAACTTTCAATCTATCTATGATACAGTTCAAGTCTTCTTTCTTCTTTGCAAATGTGTGACTCTTTCTAGATCACACATGTCACATGCAGACACACACATGCACACACACACATACCTCCTCATCACATAGATAAGATGTGGTACATATTTTTTTAAAATTTTATTTTAAAGGGTGTAAAATTAAACACAACAAAACAACAAATAACAGGACATAAGAAAGCATAAATTTCAAAGCTAGACAACAACTAGTGAAGATAGATCTTCACTATCTGTCATATTGTCTCTTGTTTTCTTCCAAATAGTTGTCCATATCTTTGCATATGGGGAGCTCATACTAAATAACATAGCCAATCTTTTCACAAGATGTGTAGTTCACTGGTTCCCACTTGCTAAGGTGGGGGCACGGGATGGGGGACAGGATGACATGAGATGTTTGATTCTCAGCCCGTGCTGGCAGGCTCACAGCCACCCCCCAGAGAGGGGAGGAGTTCCTTGTTCTCCCGGCACCCCAAGGCAACCGCACGGTGCAGGTCCCGAAGTGCCAGGGTCTCTCCTGCAGGCTGCCAAAAGTCTGCCACACTCACCTGTTATTTCTTTCTGATGAACTGACCATTCCATTTCCAAAGTTCTGAAATGGCCAACAGACCACAGAAAGAATTCTCTTTAGGCTCCTGTTTGAAACCAGTAGCTATAGCAGTCTGCTGGCCTTGCTTCAGGGCCATGATGTGGTACATAAATAAGCTCATCTTTTCATTTTGCATTTTGTGTGCAAAAAAGCAGATCAAATTAGTGTAGCAAACATTTTCACAATGTTTCACATCTGAATTTCCAAAGCTGAAACGTCCTTGACTTTGTTACTCACCACATTGATTTCCAGTTTTTATGGTATACTTTCGTAAGAGTAAGGGATGCAAGTATTCAATCGTCCCCCTACCTGCCTCAGGTCTGACCCAGTTTCTTTCATTTATTTAAGGGCTCTTTGCCCCAGCCTCTCCTAAATTTAGAATCACCCATGGAAGAAGCAAGCGGAAGCCAGCTTCTTGGGGTTTTTGGGATGCATGTTGACTCTTTGGTGCCAAATGCCGTCCCGGGCAGAGGGGGGCTAATCCTCCTTTCTCACCAGTGAATACTTGGAAGAGTCTAGGAAAAGAACATTCTCCCTTTAGTGCGCTTAATCTAGGCCTAAGCCAGAGCAATTTTTTTAGAGCCATGCCTCTGCGAGAAGGAGAAGTGACTGCTAAATTTGCAGCCAAGGCTACTCGTGAGGGGACATCCATTGTCAGCACCCACTCACATCTCCTCACCCACCTTCATCACTCTGTGCACAGCCCCTGGGGGTCAGGCAGGGTCAAGGACAAGCCCACAGTGCCCAGAAATGAGTGCTGCTGAGTTATCCCAATCACAGGGAAAAAAGGTCTGTGGATGGACAGCCATGCCCCAGCACCCTTGGGTGGGACAATACTGAGGCAGGTGCGACAGGGCCATGCCAATGTTGCCAGTGGAACTGAGCCTCAGGTTCCCACAGCAGTAACCCATTCATCAGTACCCTGTATCACTTCCTTCTCCTCTCTGCCTAATTTCCATTTCCACAGCATCCTTTTAAGTAATCTACATGTATTCCAATTTCTGTTTCAGAGTCTCTTGTTGGGGAGGGGTGCAGCCGTGCTCTAGCTGTAGAGCAGTGGACTCTGATGCTAGATGATTCCACATGACGAGGATGGGGCTGATTCATGTCGGACAGATTCCTGGTCCTCATGGCTCACTGCATGCCTGGCTCTGGATGCTTCTTCTGTACTGAGTCCTGGCTGAAGCCAGATCACATAGTAATGGCTTCTACTGCCACCACCAAGACTGGACAGCTCTGGGCATGTGATTTAGTTCCTGAAGCCCTAGGTTCCCAACCTGGGACTAGAGATAGAAGTAGTTCCCACATCATGGTTGCTGCAAGGACCAGGTGAGGTACTGTTTTGCAAAGAGCAAAGATGAGCGATAATGAACAGAAAGTGCTTGGAAATGTCAACTATTGCTGTGACTTTTACTGTTCTTATCATGCCTACCTTGCTTCCTAGAGTGCATTTCTATACATAAGTTAGAGGCTTGATCGCTATTTCTTTGGCTCAGTGAGAAGGTAGATATGGTGCAAAGAACCCAATTAGTAAATGACATTTTGACTCAAAATATTTCTAGTCACTAAATATCCAAATTCTGGAGCTTGGCATTTGCAAATCTGAAATTTTGAACAAGTCACTTGTTTGCCCTTTGAAGGAGAAAGTTGTGCCTGGCCTGTCTCCCTAGACTTTCTCTCCCTATCTGCAACTGTGTTTTCTGGAATGTTTCTGATTGCATCACAATTTGTTGGACATAATGATTTAGTAAAATTTCTCATTTTGAAGGTATTTTAATATAAAATACTTTAAAACTATGTGCTTTTTCTGTTTTTTTTTCCCTCCAAATTAAGCCACCAAATAATACTTACTCTGGAGGGTGGGAGGGGGCTTTGTGTTACAACTCTGGGGGGAAAATTTATTGTGTTGATTTTACTATGACTCAGACCCAGAAGTCACATAAGAGAAGGAAAGCAGGGTGACTTTGGGAGCTCCTGTGCTCTTCCTAACCCCATGCTGCTGGCACTCTTGTGCTTCTCACTCAGAGGCATCTGTTCCCCCAGTCCTGAGGAGCCCCTGTGACATGGGTTTCAGACAGAACTGCTCGTTAGTGAGATGTTTACCCAGTCACAGGCATCCTCTCTGTGGGGGTCCCATTGCACAACAGAGTGTGCAAGCTTAGGGGGCTTCCTTCCCCCTGTGGGCACATATGAAATCAGGGATACCATGTTCTATGGTACACTAAGTCGCCCTCCGCTCTCTCCATTTTAGTGACTTTCTGGTGCTTGGGCCTTTCCTTATCCTCTGTTTTGGTGTGGTCCTCCATGTGCTGCCAACTGCTCAGGGAGACTCTGCCGTAACTCATTTATGTCTTAGTGTTGCTGAGTGGAATATGAGGTTGGAGCATGATTAAGATAGTGCAGGGGCCAGGGCAGGCATTCCTGAATCCTACCTGGATCACAACCATTCCCTCATGGTCCCCATCAGAGATAAAGATGTGGATGAGAGATGTGACTCCTCATTGCTCTTGGTCATGGTCAGGTTGTGAACATGTAAGAGATCTGCCCCAGCCCAACATGGGTCTCCCACTGCAAATTCCAGACTTTGCAGTGTTTATTACACTGGCCAGGCACCCAGCAGGCCAGGGGATCATGGACAGACAGGGCAGAAGTGCATTAGGAGAAGAGCAAAAAGCAACAGGGGGCCAGTCCTCCCCACAGTGTCCCCCTGAGAAGCTAGAGGGCCAGGTTTTTTTCTGTGGCCAAGCCTTTGGCTGGTCCATGTGGGTGACCTTCTAGCAGAAACAAGACAAGAGACCCATGCAAATCATCAGCATCTCGGAAACTGGAGAGCTACAGTGGACACTGCTGTGGTTTACATGCAGATGTCCCCAAAGACATATGTGCTCCTAGGAAGGGCCTTGGGAAAATGACTGGATTACGGGGGCATATAGTTGACGTGCTGTTGGGGGTGGTGTTTGCTCTGAAGAGGTGATTGCTGGGAGGGTGACCTGGAAAGATGCATCTCTCTTCCAGCTCCTCCTTTCTCTCTCTGCTTCCTGATCACCCTGATGTGAGCTCTCCTCTGCCAGGCCCTTCAGCCAGGCCACTTCTGCTTGGAGCTGACCAACCATAGAAGGCTTGAAGCTTCTAAATGTGGATCAAAATATACCTCTCCTCTTTTAAGTTGTGAGTATCTTATATTTTGTCCCAAGGATGAGGATAGTGACTCAGACAGATGTGATAGTTAATTTTATGTCAACTCAACCCTGCCACAGAATGCCTAGTACCTGTCTCTGAGTGAGGCTGGGAGGGTATTTCTGGGTGAGATCGGTGTGCTCCTTGAGGTGGGCCCTGCTTCTCCTGTAGAGGGCCTGAGCAGAGCAAAGGGCAGAGGGAGAATGAAGTCACTACCTGACACACCACTCCAGCCCTGGCGCTCCTGGCCCACCAACTTTCAGCATTGGTTTCCGTGGGTCTCCAGTATGGAGACAGCAGGTGGTGGGGCTTCCCAGCTGTCATTTTGGCATGAGCCAATTCCTTATAATGAATCTCCTGTCTGTCTACCTATTTTCTATCTATCTATCTATCTATCTATCTATCTATCTATAAATCATCTATCATCTGTGAATATACATCATTTATCATTTATCTATCATCTATCATTTATCTATTATCTATCATCTACCTATATATCATCTATCTGGTATCTATCAATTGTCTGTCTATAGATCTATCAATCATCTATCATTTATTATCTATTACCTATCATTTATTATCTGTTTATCATCTATCTGTTATCTATCAACCACCTATTAATCATCTATTATTTTTCTTTTATCTACCTATCATCTATCTATCTATTATCTATCTATTTAGATACCTATCATCTTTATAGTGTCCATCTATCAATTGTCTATGATCTATCTTTCTGCCTATCTATCTAATCTCCTGTGGGACCTATGTATCTGGAAAGCCCTGACTATGATAGTGGGGAGACTTCTTAGGTGAGTTTGGGGTAGTTTAGAGTCAGGAGGTAGTAGGGTAAGAAGTCCCTATCTCTAGAGGTCTAAATAATGAACTTAAATCCAACAATTCTGTCCCCCAAGGTCATTTGCACTGCAAGCCCCTTTAAAGGATTTCCAGGCCATCACTGAGGGCTGGGAGGGGGAATCAGGACCCACAGAAGTCTATGCCCTGTCCCGGAGGTGTCACCAGCTCAGTGCAGGCTGTATGTCAGTGAAGCCCACTTAGCAACTCACAAACCTTGGCTGAATCCCCCACTGGAGCAGCAAGCTGAGGGCTGGAAGAGGTGGATCAGCTGTCCCTGGCCCTGAATGGGCCCATGGGAGTTGTGGGGCTCATTGCCTGGGCTCTCCTGCTGGAAACAGATGTCTGCAGAGACAGATTTTCTGCTCTATTAGCTTTGCTTTCCCCTTATGGTTGGCCTACATCAGGCCTACTGTAAACCCATCAAGACGGATATGGAGAAGCCAGCTTTGCACCAAACCCCGTGTAAGAGCGTTTATGGAATTCAGGGCAGAGATTGGTCAGCATCGTCTCTCTTGCTTCCTCTCCCTCCTTCCCTTTGTTTTGTGATGACAACTGAGGACCCTGGTTGGCAGCAGCAGAGTGCAGATGCCACACTCCAGAGATGCGCACGTGGTTCTTATTCACCTGCTACTATCACTGTGCTGGGAAACGGCCAGTGGTGGCTGGGCCGCCTGGGATCTGGAGGGGTCCCTCTCGGGCCTGCTGCTTTGTGTTAAGCCAGTGTGAGATCAGTCTGTGAACCAACGTGGCTGGGCCAGGGGATGCCCAGCTCTTTGGTCAAAAACTTTGGGTGTTTCCCTGAGGGTATCTGGGGTGTGATTAATATTTGAGTGGTAAACTCCACAGTGAATCCTCTCCCTAACTGGAATGGGCCGCATCCAATCACTGAAAGTTGACTAGAACAAAAAAGCTGTCCTCTCCTGAGTCAGAGCTCTTTCTGCCTGGAGTTCTTTGAACTGGAGCATTGGCTTTTCCCTGCCTTTGGAGTTAAACTAAAATATCAGTTCTCCCTGGAGTTCATGAGCCTGCTGGGCTTAGTCTAGCAGGATACCAGCAGCTTTCTAAACCACCATGTACAACCTAATCACCTCCAGAGGCACCATCTCCAAGTACTGTCACCAAGGGCTGGGTCCACACCCCAAGGATGTGGGCGACGTAGCTAGGTGGGTGGGTGGCTTTTCTTCCAGGTGGCCTGAGGGGTTGGCTCCTTCCAGAAGATCAGGCCCAGGACTTTTCTACCACAGCATCTCAGGACGGCCAAGGTACCTGCCCCACATCCAAACCTTCAAGGTGCAGTTGTAGGTGGGGTAAGGGGGATAATCTGATTTCCATGGAGCCAGTGGCACCCAGCTCTGGCCACATGCTGGCATCCCCTGGGAGCCTTTTGCAGAATTCCAGCTGCCTGCCAGTGACACCCAGCCACGAGCACACTCACCCACACTGGTGGACGAAGATCCACTGGACTTTGGAAGAGCCTTGTTGCCAGTGCTCCTTCACATCCACCTGACTGGTGACTTGGCTATGGAATCACAAGGGATGGTAGGAGGAGGAACTGAACCCGGTCATGCAATTGTAGTTTCCAACCTCAGTTCTGGGAAAATGGTCTTGCCTCCTCAGGTTCATTTTCACTATGTGTAAACTGGGGAGAATCATCCTAGCCTTGCAGGGTTGCTGTGAGAATTTAATTTTCTCTCTCACTTGGAGCTTCCTGCTGTGGTGTCCGGCACAGGTCACTTCCCACCTGCCTCGAAGCTATGCTGGGACCATCCAGGAAACCTGAACTCACTCTGAGCTGGTCATGGTGCTCTTGTATTTTGTGATAATGCCAGGTGACCCACTGCAGAACACTGCCTGCATTTTTCAGAGAAATTCCACAAATGCAATTGTACAAGAACATCGTATGTCATAATGGGCAGGACTCAGGGTCCCTCTCCCCTGCTGAGGCATGGTTGGCGCCGTGCCAGTTTTCTTAGTAACCTAGTTTCTTGGGCAAACTGAAGTGGATGCTTTTACCCCCTTGGTGATCCCTGATGTATCCCTGATGCCTTCTGTTGCTTGATTTTCTAGTAATTCCTAAAACCTTCTCTTCTTTCTCATTACAGAAAAGGCCCAAAGAAAATTTAAGGATATTTCCACTGGCATCGGTCATTTCATGAGGATCCTGCTGTTGTTCACTGGCGAAGATGTTGATAATATAAGTGTCACAGAAATAAGGCTGAGAGAAACAGCCCCAGCCAGTGACATGCATGTTTCTTTAGCCAGGGCTGCATGCCCAGTGACAGCAGAGCTGGGATGGGGTGTCTCCAGGCAGCCCTGACTCTACGGTCCTTGTCTTGGCTCCAGTCTTTTCTTATTTTAATGTTTAAAGTCTAAGGCTTGGGCTGGGGATTTAGCTCAGCAGCATAAGTGCCTGCCTGGAAAGCATGAGGTCGTGAGTTCAATCGCTGGTACCAAAAAAACAAAACAAACTACAACAACAAAATAAAGTCTAAATCCTCCAACCTGAATAATGGTGGTGTGCAACTGGACCCACCCTGCTTGTGTGATCTGATGGCAGCAGCGAACCTTGCCCAGCGTGGCTGGAGAGCGAGGATCACAGTCCAGGACTCGTGCACAGGACTCAATACTGCCTGACGTCATTGTGCTATTGTTTGGGGACAGAGAAAGAAAGGGATCATTTTCAGGAGATTTTCCTGAAGATGTGGCTGGCGGAGAAGATGGACCTTACATCCAACATGAGGTGTGGGCTTTGATCACCTGTGGGTTTGGACGGGACTCAGAACTGTAACCAAGTGCAAGGCATCAAATTAACCTTACACAGTGGGTGAGATGTGTCTCCACCTCCAGGCTGTGTGAGCCAGGGGAAGCCAGGGGAATGACTTCCTGTGTTCTTTCTGGCTGGTGTTAGAGGTGTGGGGTGGGCACAGGAGCAGGGAGCTGTGTGGTAGCGTCTTGTGTCTGTAGAGCCTGGGCTGTCCCTGAGTGGCCTGGGTTTCTGCACTGTCTCCCAAGAGTCCCAGCGTTCACCCACCTCCAGGGACACAGCATGGGGTAGGGGATGCTGAGCTTCAAGCTACACCCAGGACCAGCTCTATGCTGCAGGATGTCTCTGCTCACTGAGGGACGAGGACCAGACAGGGCAGCTACGAACAGGGGTGGCCAACTATCCGATTCAGGTGGGGAGGGTATGTGTGGGAGGGGCAGACGTGTGTGTGTGTGTGTGTGTGTGTGTGTGTGTGTGTGCATGTGAGTGTGTGCTTGGGGTGGCAGTGCTGGCAGTGGTAGAAACATTGGATATGGGACATGAAGGAATGAGCAGAAGTAAGAATAATGGAAAATAGGAGAAAGGAAAGAAAAGCAAAGCAAGGTGGGAAGGAAGCCAGTTTATTCAGGATGAAGTTGACCCTCAGTGCCCAGGGCTACCAGTTCTGGGACCCTCTGCAGACACCTGCACCTGAGGTCCCTTCTAGAAAATGGAGCAGCATCTATGTAGAAGCTGGGCTCCTCCTTCTGTGTGCCAGAAACCCCTCTAGATTATTTGCAACACTGACACAGTGCACTTGCAGAGTGAACAGCTGTGAGGTATTGCTTACTGGACAATGGCAAGAAAAACAAGTCTATGCTCACTTTGCGCAGACACAGTGCCTTCGAGTATTTTTGATCCTTTTGATTTTGGTTGGTCAAATCCACAGTTGTGGAGGGTTGACTGTATTAATCGCCTACTGTGCAAAAGAACACCCTATGTCCCCTAGGGCGCTATTTCCTAAACCTTTAACTAAGAGACTTTTACTTAAAAAAAAGAAAGAAAGGAAGGAAGGAAGGGATGGATGGAGGGAGGCAGGGAGAAAGGAAAGAAAGAAGTGAGGAAGAGAGGAAAAAAGACCTTTGGGCTAAGGTCAGTGGTGGCAAGCCATGGGCTACTGCAGGTTTTTATCAGTGAAAGCTCTAAAAGGTTCACCACTGCTGGGTGGGCCAACAGGGTTAGAAACTATTCTTTGGGGGAGTGCTAAGACTGATTAAACGTAATGCTGTGGATTAGATGTATTCTGTGATCAGAATACAACATCTTTCCTGTGTCCCAGGCTAGTGGCTGATTGCTGCACACAGCCCGCATGTGGCTGTCACAGCCGCTGAAATGGAGGCTTTGCTCCTGATGGCATCTGGTTGAACACACCCTGCCTGTTCACACTGATTTCAAGCCATAGAACCGGGACCCACACAGGCGGAATTTGTGAGCTACCTGGCAGGGCCACACCTTATCCAGTGACAACAAGGAGGAAGTGACAAATGTCTATCTTTAATATTCTTCCCTTACTCTTGGCATCCTTAAGAGACAGACTCATCCCTTTGACACACTGATCAGCTGAGGACAGGCTGGGATGGGGGGGTGGCACTGGGGACTTGGGAGGGTTAGTGGTGACGAAGGCAGGTGGGGGACTGTGGTGAATCTCAGGGCTGGTAGAGGTGAAGCAAAGGTGCATATGGGATAAGTTGCAGCTCAAACGGACACCAGTGGACCATGGAGCTGGATGTTCTTTTCGTATCTTAACGATTTCCATTTCTTTATTGTGACTCCCCACTTATTTCCAATTACAATGCATTGTTTGAAACCTTTGAATATATCTGTAATAGAGGCTTTCAAGTCCTTGCCGGCTAATTTCGACACTGCCATCATCCCTGGCTCTTTTTCTAAGGCCTCATTTTCCTCTCAGGGAGGGTTCCTGTTATCCTAGTTCATTGCGTGTCTATGGGTGTTAGATGCGTGCTCTTAGGTTCCAGATGCCCTTGTAGACCAGTCTGGTTGCTGGGAAGCTCATTTCTCAGGAAGGGTCTTGAGTCACCTCCCCTGGTGCTCACGAATTCTTCCTCCTAGGTGTGGCAGCCAAGGGTCTTGATGCCATGTCTGGACATTTGGTGACGTGGCCTGCTTTGGCTGGCAGAATTGCAATGGCTCAGTGGGCTTCTGGGAAGGTAGCTGAGCAGTCAGCAGCAGCAAATCAACTTGTCCAAGATTTGGAATTCAGACACTTGGGGAAGAATAGGAGGGCAGTGAATTCCCAGAACTGCACTGTCTCCCATGCTCTCAGAACTCCAGGGTCTCCAGGGAGCTCACAGCAATTGTGCTCACCCAGCCCTCAGGGATGCTTGCTCTGCATCACGGCAGCTTTGTATTTATCCGGAGGGTGAAGAGGACCTTTATGTGGATGATGTGTGGAGCTCTTTCTCTGTATACCTTGACTGCCTTCAGCATCCTGCCTTCCTGCTCCAGCTGTCCCTGCAGACAGCTCTCAGCTGTGACTCTTTGCCTCCGTAAGACCATGGCATATTTGGTCTCCACCTCTTCACACAGTAGTCTAGGAAGTGCCTGTAGAGACATGTGGGGAAGCCTTAGGCTGTACCTTTTGTGTGTCTTCCCTCAGAGCTACAGTGTGGGCCTCACTGCTAAGTCTAAATCAGAGGTGTAGCGTGGGGGGCTCCCATGCGCCTTGATCCTTCAGCGTGATGGAGAGCAGGTATTACCTTCCCATTGCACTGATGCTCTTGGCTTTGGATAGTCAGTCATTTCTTCCACCCTCTTCACATTCATCCCATGTTCCTCATTGTAGCCCAGCTTGAGGGCCTGGGAGGGGCCTGGTGCTGTAAGTAGACAGGAACCTCAGGGGGCATTGGTACTAGGACAGGTTCTGCGCTCAGTCCCTTCACTCGGTTGGGGGCTACTTTTCCTTCTCATTTCTCGACTTTTCTTTTAATAGAACAGGGAAGAGCTCAAGGAGTAGCAAGGGTCAGACCAGGAGATCTGAGGATCAGACCCGGTTCCATAACTTCTAAAGTGGGAGGTACTGGACAAGTCCTTCGGACCACCCAGACTTTCACTTTCTCATCTGCAAAAGAGGAGACTGGCCCCAGAGCCATGTGGCATGGGGGAGCCCCTGGGTGTGAGTGTGCCTGCTACACCATGAAGCCTCATAGACATGAAGAGCTTTCCTCTCAAGCAATCCAGGAGGCAGATAGTACGGTCCTGGTCCTCCTTTGGAGGAATCCCAGATTGCTGAAAGCAGCAGGGGCTGCACTTGCCCCTCAGGCCACTGGGAATCAAACTTGTCCTTTGGGTGTGGATCTGTGGCAGCTTTGGCTCCCAATGGCAGCTCAGACTGGTGGAAGCGGCAGGCCTTGCTCTTCGTGTGTGGCTGGCTCTCTCCTGCCAGCCCACCAGGACCGCAGGCTGCAGCACAATCGCCTGCGAGGCAGGGCTGGGTAATCCCTGGGCGTGGGGACAATGGGGACCACCAGGGAGAGGTGCCAGGCTGGCCTCAGAGGCTGACCCCTGAGGCTTTATCAGTGGGATCAGGCCATATGTCCTCGTTAATCCAACATGTGGGACACAGGGCGAGGAAGCTGAAGCCAGGCTTAAGTCCCCTCCCGGCCGCTCTCCTGAGACTCCCCTGCGGAGGACATTTAGTTATTGAGAAATGTGGCGGGAGGCAGAAGGCAGAGCAGGTTTTGGAAAGTGAGCCGGATGGATCTTAACAGCACCCAATCTGCCTCCAAGGATGAAGTAAATAGGCTGGACAGGGGAGGAGGACAGATTCTGTATGGGACTTTTGATGGTGATGTGGGATTCTGCATCTTTCTCACCAACCTCTCCAACCCAAGTTATATCCACACCTCATTCCCAGCTTCGTTTCTTCTTTCAAAGGTGAAATTTAAACCTAATTTAATGTAATTAAGTATCTTTTCCAATATTCAGAGCATAATCCTGGGCAGCAGGCCAAAACAAGACAAAACAGAAACAAGCAAACAAAAAAAACAACAAAAAAGACAGTCTTTGTAAGTTAAAGAGATAATCAGAACTCAATGGGGACAAATAATTGAGAGTTTTCAGATCTAGGAATTTTTTCTGCAGTCACCCCTCTGAAAGTCCATGCATGTGTTTCAAGTTCATTCTCCCTTGGATGGAGCTTATAGGTCCTGTCACAGTCTCACTCTGTCTCTGACTTACTGGGTGAACCGACTGGAGAGAAGATCCCCAAATCCCTGCCTTCCTCAGCAGACCTCTACTTTGGCCGTAGCCAGGAGACCTCCACACGGGAAGTCCAGCTCAGCTGCAGCCTGGGCCACACCTTGCAGGCACTGACCAAGAGAGGCAATCAGATGGATGGGATGGCCCAGACCCCCACCCCACCACGAGCTCCTGAGGGAAAGCCAGGTATTTGCTGCACCCTCCCTGAAATCACAGGAGGACAGGCCCTGAGCTATGGTGGAAAGAGAAAACCAGGATTCCAACCTAATTATCACAGCCTTCTTTCTTGAGAAGGAAAGATTCGCCTTCACCACATGGGGCCTGGCTTCCCACAGCAGCCTGGGCTACTAATGGGGACTGGTGGCGGTCACCAAGCCTCTGCTGTGATGCAGAGCATCCAAGTGGCCTTTCAGTGTGGGATTCCAGCCACTGCTGGAAAACGGGTCCAATTCTGCTTTGGTAGGACAGAGTGTTCCCGGCACAGAGGAACAAGTCACACAGTAGGGGGGGACTGCACTGCTATAAAAACCCCAATTACAATTATTCCCACCCAGTGCTTCCTGGTGGGCCAGCTGGGAGGGCCCTCGTGAGAGTGCAAGAAGCAGTCACTGAAACCAGCACAGCCTCCTCCCTCCCAGCTCCCCAAAGCTGCATAAGTTCACACGGCTAATTTTGGGAGCCTTGTCTTCATAAGATAAAAGGGAAAACTATTCAAAGGCTGCTGGAGGCATCATAATGCTGAATTCCGGAGGAGCATGGAGAGAGGATATCTGCTCCCAAGACCAGTTGCCCAATTAAAGGGGGAAGTGGCAGCTGCGTGTTAAAGACATCATAGCTGAGGATGAGCTGCCTGTTTGCTCTTCCATCTGAAAAGGGAGGCTGGCAGCCTGGAATCCTTGTTAAATTATTCTGAGCTGTAAACAGGCTCATATACCAGCGTGCAAATATCAACTGAAAGAATTGTTAATGGAGCATTCCAGAGGCCACACATTTCATGAAATAGCAGGAGGGGACTTGTGATGAAGATCAAATTGGGAGGAAACAGGCGCCCATGGAGTGACTTGGGGTGCAGATGGGGCCTGCCTCTGTCTGAGGGGCAACACCACCACCCACCAAATGTCACTGAAGAGTAAAGCCCATAGCAGTAAATACAGGTTTCCTTTAGCTTTTTGCAAATTGGCTTGCTTTTCTGAGGGCTTGCTATGTGATTTGGACTACTGTGAGGTACCAAGATCAAAGCTACAGCCCTGACTAGTGGGGTGTGTAGGTAAGGGCAGGAAAATCCATCTTCCCCATTCACAATGCTTCCTGTGTGTTAGCACTACTTGCAGTGCTTAGCAAGCCTCTGCAGTTGGTACTGCCACTATTCCCATTTTAGAGGTGTGGAAAGTAAGCCGAGGGAGGGAATACAAGTTGCCCAAGGGTACTGAGTGCTGGATGCTGGGCCTGGAGGTACAAGGTGAATATGATGGCGGTCAAGAAAGGAGAGGTCACTTTGGTCAAGCACAACAGCTGGCTTCGAGGAAGAGATGAGTCCAGTGGGGGAAAGGGAGGGTAGGAGGGACCAGAAACTGGTGAAGGGGTGATTACTATAGACACTGTCACATGGATTCCCAGGCTAGGCATTGACCCCTGTTCCAGGGACCCTGGCCCAGGACCGAGGCCAGGTACTATGCTCAAGTTGTACCATATGCCCACGATTCTATGATAGTAGTCATGGATCCAAAACAACAGGTTTCTGTACCTTGCTTGAGACGGTATCTACATGGAAAAAGAAGGAACTGGAAGGTTCTACAGATGATTGAGATGAAAGAGGAGAGGAGAGTCCTCATGGGTAACAGAATAGAAGATAAAAAGCAAATGAACAATCTTACTTTGAAATTTTGTACCATTATTTTCTGTTTTTTATACTTTAAAATAAAAAAATTTAAAAAGATAAAGAGAAAAAAAGCCAAAAAACAGCAGCAGGGCTTCCTGTGGGACAGGCCTGCTGAGCACCAACCGCTTCTCATTTCTTCCCTAGTAGCGCCTGCGCTATGGTGATCGTTTCCCACAGAGCACAGAGGAGCGGGGTCGGTACAGAAGGGTGAGGTCACCACTGAATTCTTCCTACCACACTGTCCAGGCCAACTCATGCAGGACCTCAAATGCCAGGGAATTAACTTTATCCCCCAATTTTTATTTTACTGTGGTAAAATACAGATAAGATAAAATCCACCGGCTTACCTCCTTTTCAATGCACTGTTTAGAGGTGTTAAGGACAGTGTGACCATAGTCTCTAAGGTCCTTTTGTCATGCAAAACTGAAAGTCTGTAGCATTAAACAGCTCCTCCTTTCTCCTACCCTGGCCCTAGCGACCACGGAATTCTTTTTCCTGTCTATTAACTTGACTATGTCAGGTACCTCAGATAATTGTTCACTATGGTAATGTCTTTGGAGTTCATGCATGTTGTAGTGTATGTCAGAATTTCCTTCCTTTTCAAGGATGGTATATAGTATATACAAGGGTTGATTAAAAACATACAGTGTGTGTTTATAAAAATGTGTTACATTAAAAGACACATTACTATGAATCTTCCATAAACTCTCCCCCTCACTTTGGACATGCTCATCCCATCATTTTTGCCACTTTCTGAGACAGTTCTGGAAGACTTCTCTCATTAGTGTCTTTCTGAGGTGTGATCAAAATACAGTGAATTCTGCTACTGAGTCACATCCAATAGAAAGGCAGGCTTGTAAAAACATGACATTGTGTCCTCATCCACCCTTTTCACACAAAAAAGCCAAATGTTGTGAATTCTGGTATAATGGAAATGGGCAGGGAGGAGAGGTCTGGACATGAGAATATCTTGTGCAAGCCAAGGGTACTCACAGAATGTCCTTGACTTGAAGGGCATTTCTAGGCTAGCTGGCAGCTTCTCTCTGGGGCAGGAGGAAATTTTGGCCTGGAGGAGAAAGCGGTGGGGTTATAGTTGGTTTCTTAGAAGCAGAGCCTGAAATGAAGAAAGAGTGATTCTAGTGGGGAGGTTTGTGGCTCAGTGATAGAGCATTTGCCTGCCATATGTAAGGCTCTGAATTCCATCCCTGGCACCACACACATGCACGCATGCACGCACGCACACACACGCACAAGCATGCATATTCATTAGAACTCAAATACTCAAAAGGCAGCATTTCAAGCTCAGCTGCCTGTCTGGTTAAGGCCAGCTGTGTCCCATGGTCTGCAATCAGTGTGCAGTCAGGAGCCCTGAGAAAGTCATAACTACACCATCAAGACACGGAGGCACCTAGAGTGATATGCACATCATAACCTTTCAGATTGAACAAGAATACAATACTGATTTTGATAGCTTAATAACAAAAGAGAAGTACTAGGCAAATGGGCTTAAGTCTCAGACTCTTCATCTGAGGTGTTTTATGTGAGTCCTGGTATTGTACAAGGTTGGCCGGGTGGCTCTCCTGGGCTGGGTTGGGGACTTGGTCAACTCCCACTGGATTCTTGGAATAGATATTCATGGTGACTGATGACAGTGAACTACCACACTCAGCAGGCTCTCTGTTCTCCTAGGGCTCTCGTGGTGCAGCTAGAGAGCTGGGGCTGTTTGCCTGGTGACTCAGGGCATGGTGAGATGGCAACGCCAACACCACTGCATGTCTGTGTTGTGTCACTATGGCTGAGGTTTCCTGGTAAAGCAAGTCACATGGCCAGCTTTGAGTCAGGTCTGTGGACACTACCAAAGGGTGGGCGCCGGGGCCAGGCAGGAAGAGTTTGAGATGATTTACCTTGGCCATATTTTGTGGGTTCTCCTATATTATGCAGAATTTCTCAGAAACACCCAGTTTCAAAGCAACAAGAAAGAACAGAAATGCCAAAATTCCTTTGTATAAAAATTATCTTTCTGAAGCTTTGTAATACATATGGCATTTTAAAAATTGTAAA
The DNA here is from genome assembly GCA_004027295.1 of Dolichotis patagonum. NCBI lineage: Eukaryota > Metazoa > Chordata > Mammalia > Rodentia > Caviidae > Dolichotis > Dolichotis patagonum. The sequence goes on from PVJX010012417.1 coordinate 42,006, forward strand.
TTTTTCTTACGAGTTGTTGCAATTTTGAGGTCTAAATGCAGTTGGATATGCATGTTAAAAACACATTTAAAAACACTCTGGACATTCCGTCCTCTACCAACCCATGACTGCTTATACATTTCTATTAGGGTATAGTAATTGGCCAAGAGACTGCAATCCCTCTTTCAGTCCCCCTCTGTGTGTTCTTCTACACTCACATTTGCCAAGAATAAACCTGTAACTTTCTAAGAGTCCGTTTTATAACCTTCTTAAGCCTATGTGGCCAGAGTTTAGCTCCTTTAATTTTCAGCTTCTTTTGTATTTTCTAGTTCAATTTTGGGATTATGATATTTTAATTGTTCTGTCTTTGGATCCTGACTGAATGAAGACTTTTCTCTCCTCTGCAGTAAGACCTGCTGCTCCTTCTCCCAGGAGTGCAGTTTCCCTGGGCTTTCCTTTTTTCTCTCCCATGTGCTTCTGGTTGGAATCTACACAATGAAGCCATTTGGTTTTTCTTTCTTTAGGTATGTCCAGTGTTTTCGCCATGATTACTTCTAAAATTCTTCTTTTGATGAAGAAATAGTTGAGCTAAGGGTGTAGCTCAGTGGCAGAAGGCTTGCTACCACATACAAGACTCTGGATTCAGTTTCCAGGACTGAAATAGAAAGGTAATAACTGATATATTCTAACAAATATCTGGCCAGTCACATCCAACAGAAAAACAACCTAAGGAAGCTCCTCAAACCCCGAATAGTAAGGATCCCTTCCTTTATTTAGCATACATGTTTTTCTTTCAAATCTCTTCCAGGGCGTAGCCAAGTTCTGGTGCTTTCTTCATTCTGGAAGTTTCTGCTTATGTGCTCTTATCTAAAACTCAAGCATGCATTTAAAAGTGAGATCTCTTGCCCTTTCTTCCACACCACAGCCCCCAAATCTGCCTTTTGTATTTTCTCTATGTTGAACCAACTCAACTACCATTCATTCAAATGAATGACATGCTGATGTTATCCTTAGCTGGTTTTGAACCCCAAGTCTGGGGCAGAATGCATTCTGCCTGTTCAGCCTCAGAACAGGGTGGACCCGGACCACCAGCACATGGTGACAAGTACTGGATGGCAGACTGGTTTGGGCTGTGACCAGATCAGGACTCTGCCTGTTTCTGGGAAGATGGCACATGGCTAAAGCCCTGCCTACATGCAAGGAATCCCTGGGAAATCAGGAAGGGCTTGGAACCAAGGCCAGCTTCTGAATGTGGCCTCTCCGGCCCTCCATCATCCTGCAGTGGTGAGCTGGTACACTTGAGACAGCAGCCTGTGACAGACAGCTCCTTATTTGTAAGTAGTTAATGTTTCTTAGCAAGCACTTCTAAAAGAAATTGGTATGTAATGACAGCACTCACTGGAAAACAGGCCGATTAGAAAATGCACTAACTTATCTAGTATTCATTTGAAAAGTAAATGGATGCACGGCAAGGTGAGAGTTCACTATCAATTCAAATATTTTCCCTTAACAGGCTGCAGCACTCCTGCTTTAATTCAAGCAGAAACACAAGTATGAATAATCAAACTAGATGACGCTCATCAAGAACCTTTGTGCCTTGCACCATTTCAAACGGTCATTGAAGCTTAATGGCAAAAAATTTACATTCTTCCTTTAATTTGTATTCTATTCCTTCCTTCTGAGTGATGTGATTGTGGCTTGCTGTTGCCCGCTGTATTATTTTGATGCAAATGCTGTGTTGTGTGTGCCCAGTCCAATTTCCTGGCTTTTGCAGGCAAGAGGAGGGACTGTGAAAATAGTTGAAAATCAGGGTTATTTAAAGAGTTTGTAACTACTGCTCCTAATGAATGCAACAATACCTTTGATGAGCCCTCTGCTTGGAGACACCCTGATCGCCCTAGGTTAATAGATGTCCACCAGGGAAAATAAAACCAACAGGAAAATCACTATGTTTTTTTCTCTTTCCCCAGTCTGCACACACGACTTTATTCTGGTTGCCATCTACAAAATAATTTTTTTTTAAAATTGTAATTCAAGCAAAACTCCCCTTTCTGTGACAGACTCAACTGGGAAGGAATGCTTTATTGATATACAGGGGGGCTGTCGCCAGACTGCAAACACAGGGTCCCAAGGGGCATCCTTGAATGTAATGTATGCACAAACTAATTTATGATGCTGCGACTAATTTCCATTTCTTGTGCTTAGAGTTGCTTGGCTAATTACAGAGATGTTTTCTTAACTTTGGTAATTATGTTCTCTGCTTTGGACAGGCGGTGAGCAAATGAGTGAGACACATTGCATAAGACCTGCATCCACGCACCGGCGAGGGGCACAGGGCGCAGCGCTCAGGGCCTCATCCCTGATCAGAGCCTCACCAGCTCTGACCAGCATCCTCAGGCTGCATCAGAGCCATCTGGAGAAATATTTGATAGCGCAATGAGTAATTAGATGGACTGGTTTAATTAGAAGTTGTGGACAGAGGGAAGCCAGCAGGACTACGCAGGGATCTGAAGGTTTGCGGCCTGGTCCCAGGAGGCCTGGAGCTTCCAGGCAAGGGGTCCATGAGACCACCCAGCACTAGTGTCACTAAAACACAGCAGCCACTCACACTCACAAACCCACATGGTGCACAGGAGGGAAACTTGGTGTGGTCACACTTCATGCTGGCCTGGCAGCCTGCCTGCAGATCGGAAGCAAGGCATGGTTGGTGCTGTTGGGAAATGTGGACCATGGAATTTATCTTAGTCCAAGACCCCCACTGCACCACACAATTCAACATCCCAAGCAAGCGTTTAGCTTTTTAGGAACCAAGGTCCTCAATGCCCATCCACATCAGTCAGCATTTAGTAGAGACCTTAGGCACTGCAGATCCTGCCCACAGGGTCAGGCGCCTGCCCGGGCCCGCAGAGAGACAATGGCAGGGGCTTTGGCTCAGCTCTTACCTGGATGCCATCTCCCTGTGACTTGGAAGCAGGTGTTTACTGAGGAGCCACAAGGCTCAGAATTGTAGGTATTGTGTAGCTATTGTGAATGTGCACTGGAGAAGGAGGACAAGGAAAAAGGATACAACCCTGCTACTGTGGGGAACCAAACTGGCCAGGAAGAGAAAAGAGGGAGTGTGGCCACCCGGGCACTGCATTCTCTTGTGTTTTCTTGCTCTGTTCACATTTACAGAGATGCTTTTCTCTCACACACAGGGAAGCATCAAGGAAGAAGCTGAATTTGTGTGTGCGTGTGCGTGTGCGTGTGTGTGCGTGTGTGTGCGTGTGTGTGTGCGTGTGTGTGTGCGTGTGCGTGTGCGTGTGTGAGTGTGGTGTGAGTGTGCACGACAGCATGTGTATGAGTGAGGGGAGTTATTTTCTCCCCTCTCAGTGATTTTGGCTTTCTGAGAATGAAGGTTATTTATTGCTGACACATTATTAGAAAACACAAAAAGATCCCAGTGATCTGTTTCCACTTTACCAAATTGAACTGATTCCCCTGCTTTAGGGAGATGAGTTGTTTTGTATAGCAGACCATTCAAGATATAAAAAGAAAAAGCTGTCTTCTAACTATCCATTAGATACAAACATTTGATGAAATGAACTTCAAGCCACTCGTGGTATCAATTTTAAACTAAACTGACCAGGTAACCCTCATCCCAAAGAGCCATACTGTGGACAAAGCTCTTGAATTTTTAATGCGTCATTGGAAAACAATAATGGGCTTTATTGTGCAATTCTGAGAATGAATTTCAGATGCCTTTGAACAGAACTTGTCGCCAAATAATGCAGCATGCACCCAAGCTACTCCTACGGCCCTTAGAGTTTGACTATGGAGATTAATGGGTCGGTGTTTCAGAGGATATTGCTCTAAATTAAATTAGGGAGAAGAAATAGGTGGGGGGGGCGAGAGGGAGGGTGACAGTGTTGAAAGAGGAACTTCGCAGGGGGACATAATTCTCTGTGTGGTTCCCTGAGCAAACCCCAAGCCCAGGGTAAAGGTGGCAGCTAGGACAGCATCAGACCCTCTATTACCCAGTGTGTGCACCTCCCGGGACAGCCTTTCCCGAAGAGTTCTGTCACATGCACCCTTGAGAGGCCAGTGGGCTTCCTCATGTCATGCAGAAGAAAGAAAGGCCCCACGAAATGTAATGATCTCGATGCATTCTTTTTAAAAAGGTTATTATTTGTACTTAATGCAGTGTTTTACACTGCCATTGTGAGCAGGAGTTCACTGTCCTTGGTCTCAAAACCACGAGCATGCTGAAGATTCAGAGCCAGGCACCATCGGCGGGCACTGATAGCTTGATGACAAACTGAGACAGGTCATTTCAGAGCTGTAAGACATGCCTCTCTGTCCTTCAGAATGCTCTGTGCCTTGCATTCTGCTCCTCTTTATAAGGAAAAGCTCACTTTCACCTGGAGAGGAAGAGAAAACAATTTGGAGGTGATCCATTTATTGTTTTTTTCTCCCATGAGACTTAATTATTCTGCAACATCATAGCATGACATCTCGACTGATTTCCTTAGGAGCAAGTTCGGGATGCCAGTTTGGCTTTTAGTTATCCTGTGTCATCCTGGTCATGGGGCAAGAGTCCTGCACGCCTGTTAATCTGTGTGCACTCACTTGTTCCTGGAAGAGCGAGGCAATGGGCACTTTAGGACTTCCCAGCTCTGCTCCCTCTCTGCAGCTTGATGTGCCACCACAAATGTCATTTGCAAGTAGGAGATCAAGGTGCTCTGTGACTCACCCACCTGATCGCTCCTCGGACAACCAGGGGAAGGGAAGGATCAAAGTCACCAACAGAGGCCACATTACTGATGAATAATTTACATGCACAGTAGGTGGGAGTGAGTTAGTACATAAAGGCTCTTTTGAAGAGGAGGAAAAAAAACCTCTGATGTCTTCCTCAGCGAACACTGACTTTGGCAACAGCAGACAGAACCCTTTCTACAGGAAGGCTGGGCTCGGCTGGGGCTGCAGCAGAACTGCCTGGAGAGTCAGGACTTTCAGGCTGCAAGTGGCTTTCCACACACTCTGGCTCATTCCCTGCCCAACTGGTGAGGGATTGCAGACCCCAAGTTGGAGCTAATCACTCCCTCCGGAAAACTGCAGTGAAAGCTTCAGCATCCCTGGCTTCTCTCCTCCTAATAGTGACTTTTCCCTACCGTGTCCACTTTCATCTCTTAGGGATTCTAATAAAGTTATTTGAAATTGAAGGCAAGACAAGCTTAGAACTCCGCCAAACTCAAAGAACCTTACCAGCTCTCCCTTCAAAGCAATATCTCTGCAATAAGATATATGTGTATCTCGATGACGTAAGGCTGCCAACATTCTAGTAAAAACAGAAATTTTTCTTTCTTTTCAGGATGTAGGCATAAAACCCAGGTTTTGTATGCTGTCAAATTCATATTTCTGAAAAGAAAAAAACATAGAAAAAAAAGATATATTTAGTTTTTTATTTAAAATCAAGTCTGTTGTTCTCACATCTGTTTTAATTTTAGATGCTGACATCACTCATGCATTTTAAATGATTAGGCTGATAATCACTTCCTTAAAATAATTTCAGCACTCAGCTACAATAAAATAGATTTCTTTCAAAGACCCCTTAGTTAAATGGGCTCAGTGCTACTTTCTGTATCATGCAGGTCAATTTAATTCAGCGCGGCTCTCTCTACCCAGCTAAACAATTGCTTTTCAGTCACTGGAGAGTGTGGTGAAAGCCACCAAGAATTCCTATCTACAAACGGCCTTGGACACTTGCTCGAGAAAACTTGACATCTGAAGTCCCACTCTTTATTAATCTCTTGTCAAAGAGTCAGTCAAGATTTCTGCGGAAAAAGTCAATGTCATATAAATCATTGTTAATTATTCAGTAATGACCGACATTGAAATGGAAGAATGAAACATTTCGAGACTGGTCATCCAGGCATACAGGCTTCGCAGGAAGCAGCCCCTCCTGTGGTGGCTTCACCCCACCACCTGCAGCCTGTGTTTGTCTGCAGCTCCATCCAGGTACCATTGTGCCCAATGGCTTCAGTGGGAGCCACACAGAGGGCTGTGTTCATCTCTCTCTCTCTCTCAGGTGCTGTGATTTGCAGGTGGCCCCCAAGCATTCACCAAGAAGTGGGGTCCCAGGGAAGATAGTTGGATCAGTGTGGATGCCTGCTGCCCCTTGAAGGGATTAATGCTATTCTCTTGGGACCCTGGTTAATTCTCTAGAAAGTAGGCTGCATCTACATATGATCCCCTCTTTGGCTCTTAGGCTGGTCCTTTTCTATTTCCCTATGATATAGTGAAGGGGACTCTTGCTAGAAGCTGATCTTATACTCTCAGTCTTCCAAAGTAGGCGTTAAATAAACCTCTTTCCTTTATAAAGCATGTGACATCAGGTATTTTGTTATATTGCCAGAAGATGGACTAATGCCCCCAGCACCCAGCCATGCCTTGGTTTCTTGTTTTTCTCACTAATGTGGCCTTGCAATTTGTTTTTCTTGCAGCGGTATGTTAGCCTGTGATTCTCCAAAGTAGGCCCTCAGACAAGGTTTTGAGTTGAAAGTAGATGGAGTTTGCAAGGTGGTTACAGAAAATACTGGTGAAGAATTCGGAAACAGGGAGGGAGGAAGAAACACATTTCCTTCAATATGTCTCCAAGTGACAGGACTCAGTCCTGACAGGGACACTGGGCTGTGATCAGAGCATGTTACTAAGTCATCCCACATATCCACCTACTCTCATTGGTCACTGACTGAGGGGTCAGATAAAGCCTGTCTGCAGACTGAGGTTCCCCCCCCCCAGGTTGCCAACTCTCCCAGGGATTCTGCTACACATGGCAGTGCCAAGATGCATGCCCACTGTCCTGGCCCAAGCCTGCAGCAGGCTAAGGGATCTCGAGAAGCTACATTTCTCTGTGGTGTGAGTTAACAGATTCCTTGGAGTGCTCCAAGCTCCTGAAGGAGTCCATGGGAGCTCCCCACATTTTTTAATCCTGTTTGAAGCCCCCACCAGGGCCACCTATTGGTGACAGGCCAGCAACCCATGCTGTATCAGGGACAGGAGCCCTGTAGTGGGCTCCTGCTCATCCCTTCCTTGGGAACAGTCTGTCAGTCAGTCGGGTGGGAATGGCCACATGATCTTAGGCAACCAATCACAAGGCTAGTTGGAAACCTTTTTGTGGCTTGACTTAGAAAGAGGATCAGGGACAGCCAGAGTGCCTCTTTCAGGGATCTGAGCTAAGAAGAGAGGATGGGGTGCTCCTTGTGAGTAGTAGAGCAGCTACTGGAGGGCCCAAGGTAGAACACAGCTGTACAGAACATGCTGGAGCCAAGGTCAGTGAGGTTAGGGTTACTCAGAGGCCTGAGCCAACCCTTGACTGATTGCTTCCAGCATGTAGAACAGTGCTGTACACAGTGTAGGTGCTTAGGAATGAGCCATTGAAGGAACTGGAAGCTTCCATGATGCAAAGAAGAAAGCCTGTCTGGTCGGGAATTTGAACCTAGGTATATCAGAAGCATAACTTAGGGGGCTGGGGATTTAGCTCAGTGGCATAAGCGCCTGCCTTGCAAGCACGCAGTCATGAGTTCGATCCCCAGTACCAAAAAAAAAAAAAAAAAAAAGAAGCATAACTTGTCAGTGGCAGCCCTATGATGGAGACGTGGATAACTGACCCATCACGTCTGTGGTGTACAGTAATTTAGGTCATTGTCTCAGGTCATAGGTGCTGGTGTTTTCTATCTTAACAGACAAGGAAGCAGCTGCATGGAGAGATTAGCTTTCCCGGGAAGACACGCGGAGTCAGGATGGGAACCAGGCTGTGGCAGAAGTCTTCTGTTGTGTAACACACTCCTTAACAGTGTGGTGGCGCAGAAAAATGACACGTTTATTCTGGCCATGAGTCTGGAATTTGGGGAGGGCTTCAGGCTGAACTGTGCCCCGTCCCAGATAAATTCATGCTATGGTACTGACTCACAGTGTCTCAGAACACGGGAGCATTTAGAGACAGGTTCTTTTTTTTTTTTTTTTGTTACATGACTCCATTTATATGAGATAGAGCAGATAAGTGGAACAGATAAATCTATAGAAAAACCGGTGGTTACCATGGGTTGGGGGAGGTTGGGAGGAGGGAAAAGGGAGTCATTTTTTTTTTTTCTCTTTTCTTTTTTTTTTTTTATTTAAAAGAGAATAAAACAAAAGGGGGCAGTACAGAGCAGATCAGAAGAGGACAATATAGGCAACACAGTACTTTACATTAAGTCAACTGGACATCAACAGTAGCTAACACCATATCTCTTACTCTGCTATAGTTGAGCATAGTTTCAATTACAATAAAATCAAACATAACACAATAGTATAAAGCCATGCATATAGTGAAAGAATTACAGGGCTTTCTGAACCGAATAACAGAAAATGATCAATGGGTATTATAATATCTCATTTTTGATAAAAAAGAAAAAAATTTGTTTGAACTATCACA
>PVJX010012418.1:0-50461 GCA_004027295.1 Dolichotis patagonum
TGCACTGACCCAAGGTAGAGTCCCCATCATCGGGCTGGCGGTGTGAGCAGCGGGCAGGATGCGCTGGAGAAGATCCAGGCGGGGGCCTCACTGGTGCAGCTGTACACAGCGCCCACCTACGGGGGGCCGCCTGTGGTGCGCAGGGTCAAGCCGGAGCTGGAGGCCCTCTTGAAAGAGCAGGGTTTTAGCAGAGTCACAGATGCCATTGGAGCGGATCATCGGAGGTGAGGACATCGTCTTCCGGTAGCTGGGTCTGGAACCTTCCCAGGAACTCAGGCGAGCCATGTGGCTGGGTCAGGAGCAGAGGGCTCAGCCTCAAGCTGCACCCCCCAAACCGGCTTGGCTGGACTGAGGGCCAATCATGGGAGTTGCCAGCATCAACAGAGGCTTTCCTCAGTCACTTGATTAGACCATAAGCTGTGTTCACGATTCTTTCTGGATCCAAATCCAGGGATCCTTCACTATTGTAAGGACACTGGAAGAAATAAAGCCATTTAAAACTGGGTTTAATGCCTACCCCTTTGTGGAGGGCCAGGGCCTTGCTTGGACCCTGCAGGTCCTTTGAGGTCTGTGTTCTCTGGACCTGCAGTGGCCTCCCACAGCCTGACTGTCATCTGAACTTTATTAAATACTTCTTCAAATACAGATAAAAGTTATAAGACAAGCTCAGAGAAATTCCATATACCTTTCCCTTTGATATGCTGGTGCCATTTTCCACAGTTGCATTCTCAATGTCTGTTATCTGTCTCATGTGACATAGATAAAATACATATTTGTTAAAAAAATATAGCATTACTCAAGTGAAATCATTCTATTGATTATAATACAGAGTTAACTCAGGAGGAAAAAGAAGTATGCTTTTAAAGCTATTTTAATGAAGTGTGATTGAAAAATGTTATGAATACTTAAATTTAAAAAGATTTATATTACAGTAAAAGGTGCATTGCTGTTAATCCCTCTCAAAATATCCTTTCTTTTAACCACACTTGCACTGCTATTCTTAACCCTCTCCAGAGCAGTTCTGGAAGTCTTCTTTCAGGAGTATTTTTAGTTACATTATTATGGCTGCCTGATGTCCTGAGATGTTTACCTTTAATGATCATTTTGACCTTGGGGAAGAGATAGAAGTCACACAATACCAGATCCAGTGAATAAGGTATATGAGGATACAGTGTAATGTTTTTACAAACATGTGTTTCCACTAGGTGGTATTCAGAAATAGCATTCACTATACTTTTTATTACACCTGTTAAAGACCCTCATAAAAGAGGTCTCCCAGAATGGATTCAGAAAATGGCATGAATGATGGGATAAATATGTCTGAAATGAGAGGAGGCACATTGGTGGATATCAATGACAACATCTTTTACTGTAATAAAATGTTAAAAACAAATATTCGCTGTCTATTTCAACCAGCCCTGGTAAATCTCTCTGAATTTGGATAGGTCACCCCTAATGAATAATGGGTTTGTGGTGAAAGAGTGAAAGTTGCAGAGGAGCTGACTAAACATTTTCAATCAGGTACAGGCAGGGAGCATAATTAAGTGAAACAGAGGCAAAAATAAGGTCATGATTTGCTGGAACAGGAGAGTCAAGCTTGATGGTATTGTCCAGAGAGTGTTAGCAGCTTTGATTCTGCTCACAAAGACTCCATTTTTAGTTGAGACAATGAAAGGATTCTAATTCTGCAAAAGAGAGAAAAATAGAATTCCTACCACGTCCAAAGAGATATGGTGAGGGCGATGAGCTGGGAACTGTCTCCTTGTGGCCTAGTAGCTGAAGCACTGAGGAAACATAAGTCCTTTTTGGAAACAGCAGTAAAATATTAAACAGCAAACTATTACTAATGGAATATTTCAGAGATGGAAGCTGCTGTTAGAAAAACAATTCAGGTATCATAAAAAGGTAATTATACAAAGAGAATAGTGGTCAAGATAAAATAGTAGCGAGATGAAGGAGCTGGAACCAATGCAGAGCCTGTAGGACAAGACCTAGAGTATCCTTCTGCCTAAGTATGGATAAAGGTCTTCTTTAGTTTCATTATTCCTACCAGTTTCTTTACGAAAGTAATATACCATGGTGGTGCAGGTGATGCCATTCAATATGACTATTTGATTAAATTAAAATCAGGTAAAATTACAAATTTCCATTTTCAGTCACAGCCACTGCATTTCAAGTGCTCCCTGGCTACATGTACGCAGGAGATAACTAGGTCTGTTATTGATGGTATTCAAGTACTGCCGTAAGAGCTTGCGATTTACTTCTAAGTCTGCAACTTAGAAATGGTGTTCCCTGTGTCCTCATATGTAAAATGAGACTGAGTAGTAATACTCTTGGAATATCGATGAATATTAAATAAATGAACTTTAAAAAATATATAAAGTGCATAGAATCGTGCCTGGCATACAGTTATATAATGTGTATTGTTTTTATGTGAATGGATATTAACTGCTTATTTTCTACTCTTTTTGTGTACACTTACTTTCCTATTAATTTTTGGTAGAAATGGTGACTAATAATAATTCTACACTTAATCCTCTGAATTAAGTCCTTTATCCACATTATTTACTTAAGCACCATTGAAATTCCACAGGAAAGAATTGATTCTTATTACTTAACAGATGAGAACATGGAATTTAAAAGTCACTCAACAAAGAGATAATTTTTTTCCTAACTTGGCTGACTTTTAAGTGCTATGATGACTTTGTAGCCTGACAACTTTTTGACTGTAGTGTGAAGACTCCAAATCCCACGCTATATTGTTCTGTCCTCTAAACTATATATTTATACACGTTTCTTTTGGCTTTAACTCTCAATTAAAGAAATGACCTGGGAATATTTTGTGTTGTAAGAACAGCTAACCCTCCCTCAGTACTTCATAGCTGCCAGACACTGATCTGAGAAGTAAACATGTATTGTATTGATTAATTTAATGTTTGCAATAAGTCTATGAGGTAGGTATTGGTATTAATTCATTTTAAACATGAGTAAATTCAGGCTCAGAGAGCTTCTGTAAATTTCCTAATTTCACACAATTAGTAAGTCGCACAGCCGGTTCATTGAGACTCAAATGCTATTTCTAATATCTCTCTATATGCCTTTCAGTATAGAGTACAATGTCACAGCTACCTGGTCTAGGGCTAGATTGCTTAACCAGAGCAGAATAGATACTGGTTACTGGTGCGCCGTAGGCACAAAGCCAAGGAACTTCATTTAATAGCGATGGAACAACATAAAACAAAGCTATTTCAGTTTTGCATGCTATATGTGCATATCCTGACCCGCCCTTTCCTTGGGGAAAATGAGGAGAAAAGTACATACACGGAAAGGAACTAGTCCATGCCACATTGAATTTGGCAAGATCTGTGGGTGACAGCCTGACAGCAGAGGTGGAGGGGCACTTCCCCACTACTCAATGCATGAGTTTGACAGCCTCAGACACTGGTGTCCCCTCTGCACACTTCCCGTCTGCTCCTACACAGCTGGATCCATGTCAGAAAAGGAAAAGTGATGTCTTCGGAAAGTAAGATCTAAAAGCACTCAACTCTCAGCTTGCCATTTTTAAAATAAAGTTCAATGAAATAAAAGCTCCTGAGTCAGAGGATATGACCTCCTCATTTGCATGATTCAGAATGGTGGTGACGTCACGGGCACTCAGTCACTGGGGAGGGGTTCCTGCGCGTGGAAATGCAGAACAATGCCGTGGGCACTGGAGCTGGCACCAAATGAATTATCTCAGATAACTCGAACCTGTTCCCTTGGCCGCAGCACAGGAAGCTGGTGGCTATCAGAACTCCACAGTAGGTGATTCCTGTTACAGCCCCAAATGTTTTCCTGGAGCAAGAGGCTGACAATAGACAGTTTTCTGAAAGGAACTGAAATTGCTGAGCTTCTGAGTAGAGTATCCAGTGCTGAGAACATACATCTCTGTCGTTGGAATGGCTTAGAGATATAATATGTGGAAACAGGATTTTATTACCTGTTTACAGATAGAGAGGAAAGGACCGTCTTTAGATCATCAGTGAACCTTAAAGTTGAATGTGGATGGTTCATTTGGAGCCCTGGAAAATGCTTTACCTTGTTCATCATATTGTCAAGGGGCAGGGCTTCTGGCCTTTAAGAATTAGAGCTGTGTTTTGATACTTACACAGAACAGAGATCACAAACCCTTATCACATATTACATGATAGGATAAGGTTTTGAAAACTGGACTCTGCTGTTTAAGTAGCAGGATCCATTGCAAGCAGCATCTCTGCCTCTAAGTAACAACCACTCAAAGCCTTGTGATGTGGCCTTTCTAAAACACAGGCAAGTGTGGCAGAGCTGCCATGCCAGACTTGGATGAACACAGCTCGGTGAGTTAGTAGCTGTCATACTCGGGTTCTTTTATCCCTGTGTCATGATTTTGTAGGTAAATAGCCCAAAAGAATAACTCTGTGTACTTTTAGAGAGTAATGCTATACACATAAAAACAAATTTAAAAATTTCAGCGGTGTATTTTAAAGAGTAAGTAATGTCCTTTAAAGATGTGGTGTTTGTTGAGTATCCTGACTGAGAGGATTGCCCAGCTCCATACCCACTTGTTCTGTGTGGTTAGGCACCCAGCTGCCAGCATTCCTAACCTTAATGAGACCCAGCCTCACCCTCCGGCATGCAGATTCAGACCTGCTCCTTTTGGGCCACCTGGAGCAAGCACTCCTTTCACAGCAGTGCCAGTTGCTGTGATCTCGTGCAATGTACGAGCACACCGTAATAAGGATTTAGGTGCTCAAGTTACAACACCATAAATTGCCAAACAGTGGATCCAATCAAGTGGCAATCGTGGTAGGAACCATGGGAAGGAGAGGAAATGGGACTCTGAAGAAACTTTGTTTTCTAATATGTTGACTATTGACACAGCCACCTAGAGTAAACCTGTTAGGACTGATTCTACTCTCCTTCCTACCCCACTGTCAAGTTCTCCTGCTGTCTTTCCTATGAGGATTCATCAAGGAGACCTTTGTGGCCAGAAATGACTTAGCCTGGCTTTTTGTTAGCTACTATCATTGGCTAAACTCAAAACTCTCTGTAGTGGAAGAGAGTGTGAAGAGAAAGTATCCTGAGGTTTCCATAAATATAACTTCCCTGTTAGCCAAAGTTACAAGAACACGTTGTTCAATTTCCATTTCACTGTGGGGACAGAAAAAAGAGAATTTGTAATGCTGACATCAACAGAAAATGAAAACATACTCTGTTTTGTTATTGCTCCCTTAAATTCTTTCTCCTAAAAGAAACTTCAGAAAAATAGTCAGCATCGTTACTCTGTTCAAAAGAAGAGAAACTATTCAATTAAAAAAAAAACCCAAACATTAGAATGAAAGAAATTCCCTGTCCCATCACAATTTTCTTGCTGCTGCAACAAAAAAGAATGTGACATTATAAAGTTCTTGCCCAGAGCCTCTTTATTCAGGTTAAGAGCAAGGAGCTTGTTAGAAATTTGGTCATTATGTACCACAAACATGTACTAATAAAAAAAAAATTGAAGAAAAAAAATTTAGATTCTTGGGCTGTCTTCTGGATATGCTGAAATAGAATCTGCATATCAACAAGATTCTCAGGGGATCTGTATGCACATTCACGTTTGAGAAGCTTGGTTTAAGTGTCTACTAAGCATAGATAATCATCCTAACTATCTATTTGTAGAGCTGTTCAGAAATAGTACCCAAGGAGTATTAATGACTGCTATTAACTCACTTTCTGCTAACAAATTTTCTAATTTACTTAAGTGAAAGAGACACACTAGTCCTAGTTGGCAGCTCACTTCACACAATCCAGTTGATGAGTCCATTCTGTTTGCTCCTACATTGCTCATAGAACGGTGTAAATAGTGTAAGCGGGTACAGTCTGAGTGCAAAGAGGGCAGTACTCTTTGTTCTGTGCGCTGCACAGAGCGACTTTCAGTGACTAAAATAGCAATATAAAATCTAAAATGTCATGCTGCAGTTTCTGTATAAATATTTTTAAATTTGTGCTCGATTCCAAAGACACTAAAACTAGAAATTGTATACCTTCCCTTGTAGATGTGAACTATGCAACAGAAGATGGCTTTTGTGTTTAATGAATAGACCTATGTAACAAAACAAAACCCATATGCTACATCAGAAGTGTGCTAAATGGATATATTTGTGTGGTTTACTTTCATATAAAGATGTACATATGCCATATTTTTTGTGATTCCTTGCTTTATTGGAATTTGTGTTGAACAAATTGAATACTAGCTGTAATTTTGTCAGGGTTTTTACTACATGTATTTCTGGATATCAAACCAGACCACTGAATTTTGGAGGGCCTTGGAATATGTATTTTTACAGAGAAACTGACAATCAGCCAGGCCTGGAACTTATTGAGTTAGAAAGTTCTAGTTTGACTAACCAGTATTACAGTATAGGAGTAGGAAAAATTCAACAGATTTGGATATTTTATAAAATATTACTAACATATTTGCCAAAGAATTTTCAGAAATTTATAATGAAAAGACGCCTCAGCTATTTCCACAGATAATCTTTTGGATATTTATGCATTCCCTGGGATGCCATTTTTGAAGTTTTCCTAAGGTCAGACAAACTGATCCCTTTATTTATTTTATTTTATTTTAAAGGGAAAAAATGGAAAAATCAAGAAACAAATAATTATAAAACAAAAACTGAAGCAAAATGACGATGACAACAACAACCCCCAAAATAATGGCAATATAGAGCTTCAAAACAAGATGATAGGAATTTAACAATGGTTGTTATATTGCATATTATTATTCTCAAAGTAATTGCTCAGGATAACAGATAGAAGCATGCAAGACTGGTTCAACAATAAAATTTCCCTTTGAACATTTCTTTTCCTTTTATTATATCTATTATAACTTTTGGATCATATTTACTTTTTCAGTTTTTTTTATGAGTGAGAAAATACAGTGCTTACATAAGCAAGTTTGATTTATTTTACTCATGAGTATGATTTCTAATTTCAGCCATTTACCTACAAGAGCTTTGAGTTTATCATTCTTTATGGCTGAGTATTATTCTGTGATATAAAAATATCACATCTTTTTCATTCATTCCTTCAGCTGATGGACAGTTGGGTTGTTTCCAAGATTTAGCTATTACAAATTGTGCTGCTACAAACATGGGTGCACATATATCGCTGTAATATGATGCTCTCAGTTCTTCTGGGAATTGAAAAGGGGAAGAGCTGGGTCAAATGGAAACTCTTACCCTAGTTTTTTAAGAAATCTCTATACTGAATTTCACAGTGGTTTTATCAGTCTACACTCCCATCAACAGTGGAGAAGGGTTCTTTTTCCCTCACAGAGCCTTCAGCATTTGTTATTGGTTAATTTCCAAATGTTAGTCATTCTTTCTGGAGTGAGATGATATCTCAGTGTAGTTTTAATTTGCATTTCTCAAATGACCGATGATGTTGAACATTTTTTCATACATTTATTTGCTATTTGTATTTGTTCATCTGAGAATTTTGTATTCATCTCAGACACCCATTTTTGGATTGAGTCTTCAAATTTGCAGGGCCTGATTTTTTTTTCAATTCTTTATACATTCTAGATAAAAGTTCTTTGTCTGTGGAACACTTGCCAAAAATCTTTTCCCAATCTGTGGGTTTTCTTTTCACTCTGTTGATGATTTTCTTCAATGTTCAAAAACTTCTTAACAAGATTACATCCCAGTTGTTGATTCTTTTTAGTACTTCCCATGTAGTTTGGTCTCCCCTTATGTCATCAAGATTTCCACTTACTTTGTTTTCCAGTAGGTTTAGTGTTTCTGTCTTAATATTTATTTATTATTTTTAAAAATTTTTTATTTTAGAGAATAAAACCAAGCAAAATGAAACAGAATAAAGTCAACCAAAACAAACCAATTTAAATGACACTGAACTTCAAAACAATAGGAAGTCAATAATGGTTACCAGAATGCCCCTGATATCTTCCAAACAGATGCCCACAACTTCAAACATAGTAAAAATCAAACAAAACAGAACAGAATAAAACCAATAAAAACAAAACAATGAATCTAATAAAGGACTTCAAAACAAGATAATAATAAATCCAAAATGGCTGCCATAATATATCTTGTTATTTTTGAAACAGCTGCCTATGCCATTGGATATAATAAACAAAACAGAGTAAAACCCAGTGCAACAAAACAATGAAAATGAGGGACTTCAAAACAAGATAATAGGGAATTAACAATGGCTACCATCTTCAGAAGGAGATCTCCTGTAGATGCTACACTGTGTATTGTTATCCCCTGAAGAGATGATCAGACTACCAGCTTTAGGTCTGTAAAGTCGGTGAAACACTAAGCACTATAAGCATTAAATTGCATTTTACCTCAGTCGCTATCATTGCAGATTGTGCTTCTCTGGATCAGCCAGTTGCTAATGGCAGAGGAGAGGAGAGTTGGCTCTTCTTGTTTCTCAGCCTAGGTGCCAGAAGGGTCTGGCATCTGGCTCTTTCCCCAGTTGCCTGCACATGGTGCTGAATCACAGGGAGAGCTTGCTCCTTGTTGACGTCTTGTTCTCTTCCCTGACTGTCTGTAAAGTGTGCTGATTCATAGGAAAAGGCTGACATCTGGCTGTTCCCCCAGTGGTCCACACATTCAGTCTTAATATTTACATCTTTGACCCATTTTGACTTGAGTTTAGTGCATGGTGACAGGGTCTAGACTAGACTGGATTAGACCCAATACATGGGTCTATTTTAATTCTTTGGAATGTAGAAAACCAGTTTGGCTTTCTGCAAGTTGATCCCTTTAAAATAGTCTATCTGTGAACCAGGAAGAGGGAGAGCTTTTACGGTGATCAAGCTTCCTTCTATGAGTTTCAGAGTATTTAAATCTCTCTCTGTACCTCCACCCTATTGATGCTGGTCAGAAGCTGCAAATATTTACTTGGGAAAGACCCTAGAGATTTCCTTTTCTTTGATTGATGCAAATGAACATAGGAAACTGAGGAAAGGGGATTCCGAAGAGACTAATCTATGCTGTCACTCTGCATCTTCTGGACTCTTGAAGGAAACTAGATACTGGTAGGTTATGGATCTGCAGAAAGATAAATGATCTTCAACTGACAGGAAGGCAGAAAAAAGAGATTATTGCCCTCCTTTTAAATAGGAGATGACAGCTTCCCTTACTTTTGGGTTGGGTTGTGTCTTTTCTTTAAGGTTTCAAGAATGTGGATTTTAAAAGACAATGTTCTCAGTGAGCAGTCTCTTGTGCTTTTTACCCAGCTTCTAGTTCACCTTCACAGCTGTTCTGCAAAGCTCTAATATTTGGCTGTCATTTCCATGTCTCATACCCACTTGCTCCCATCCTTACCCTGGGGTACTTGCTTCAGAAGTGTGCATTATTGCTGTTTTGCATGAGAACACCTTGTTTTATTCTGATGTGCAGGGACAAAGTTGAATACTATTTGTATGCAGGGGTGACTGCTTAATAATAATGGACCAGGACATACTATTTCTAAATCAAGACAATGCCACCCACGGCCCAGAAACTAACTGTTGGGTTACAATTTATCGGTCACCTCTTCTCTAATTACCAGGGAAACAATGGAGAGACAATCCCATCCCACACGCACTGAGTGGGTCAAATATCTTTGAGAAGAGATCTCCTAAAACTCTTAGGTAAGCTCTACAGTCATCTCTCACATTATGCCCATGTTTTGAAGACTTGCCTGATCTTGAAAGTCACTGCATAGGGAGTGGTGACGGAACTGTATTAATTAAGCATAGATCCCAGCTTTTACCATGGACTTCCCTTCCCAAGGTCTTTGAAGCTAAGACAAATGATGCTTATGATTAGGCAAGTTGTGATCCCTACTTTAACCATTGTGTTAAATCTATTTCCTTCTGATGCCCTGTAAATACCACCTGCTTAGTAAAAGATTACCACCAACTTAATGCTTGAGTACGAAGGTGAGGCACACTGAATGTTTCTTGCGATGCTCACTTGTTCTCAGAAGCAAGACCATTATGAAAACTTTTGCAGAATCCATGATTTGATTTGAACTCATGTGGATGGCACAGAAACCAAGAGTTTTCTTGTTGATGATAACATAATAACACAAGCAATTATTAACTCACAGTAGTTTAGAAAATAAATTAATATCGTATTCAACCCTTTGAAATAAAAACACAAAATTTGGGATAATTTTACATATAAATACCATTAAGTTAGCATGCCAAATAAAAAGGAAGTTTCTTAGTTTTAATTTTATTAGTACATGTTTGTAATACATACTGATTACATTTACTACGTACTACATGGTGCTAAGTGTACATAACACATCCTGATTCTCTTTCATCCCCTTCTCCTCCCTTCTCCCTTCCACTTTTGGTCCCTCTCCTTTTTGCAAAAGAACTATCTCCTTTTTTTCTTTTGCTCTTTAATTTATTTATATTTTGGGTTTCTCATATAAGAGTAAGCCTGAAATACTTAAGCTGTGTATCTGATTTATTTTACTTAATATTATTACCTCAAGGTGCATCTATTTTCTTACAAATGACTCAAATGTATTTATCTTTGTGGCATACTCCAGTGTGTATAAATACACCTGTGCATCTGTGCATCTGTGGATGGATGTATAGGCTACTTTCATGATTCTTATGCTCTCTATATAAATGGGCCATCTCTAGATATATATGTGTACCTATATACATAATGAATATATGTATATATGATACAGGCATATATATACAAATATTTATGCACACCTAACATTATAAAAGCTTTTTAGAACATGCTTGACTTGTTAATTTTAGCTTTAGAAACTTTTAAAGTGGAAGAAAGCTTATAAATAATTGATTTTAACTACACTGTCACAGCTATCAAGATACTGAAACTAGGGAGGCTACAGTGTTAAGCATTACTATTATAGTATGCATAAAGATTGTTGTGATGTTTTGTTCATTGTATATTTTCATATTGTTTAAAATCAACTTCCTTAAATTGTAATTCACATGTGAGAAAATATTGAGCCTCTAATTCAGTGAGCACTGAGAAATGTATGTCCTTGTGTAACCACTTTGTCAAAACATGGAGCAGTTCTATCACGCCTGAGACTTTCTGCAATCACCTGCACGCTGACATCCAGCCAAGTCCTGCTGGTCTCTACTGTAGATTAATTTAGCCTGTTCTAGAATTGTAAAAGAAATTGTACACTCTGCATTCTTTTGCACTTGACTTCTTTGTTTAACACACTGTCAGTGTCTCATGCTGTTTCATGTTTCAGAAGTTTTTTTCCTGACTAGCGTTTTACTGAGCGATTGTACCCCAACTGGCTGATGCACTTACCTGCTGATGTGCATTTAGGTTTTTTGTAATTCTTAGCTCCTGTGAATAAAGCTGCTATTGACATTCATGTGCAAATGCTCCTGTGGGCATATATTTCATATCTCTTAATTAAATACTCACTGTCAGGACTGGTGGATCACGTGATAAGTATTGGAGAAGATTTAAAGTGGTATTTCATTTTGACATCTATTTGCATTTGTCATGTACTTTTTGTTCATTTCTATGTCTGCTTTTCTTTATTCAAACATTTTGCCCATTTATTAAACTGTTGGTTTCAATGTTATTGAGCCACAGAACTTCTTTATATATTATCGTGCATTCCTTTGTAAAACTGTTGCTGGCCTTTGCTCTCAGTCTGTGACTTACCTTTTCACTTTCTTAATAATGAACAATGCTGACACATTCCTCCAGTTTTTTCTTGTCTTAAAAATAACTGCTTTAAATTCCTAACTTTTAAAGATATTTTTAAAAAGATATATTAACCCTGGTAGTTTCATTTCTGGCTTTCTTCATTTCTCTGTGTAAATCCATATTTCCATCTGCTAACATCCCTATCTTAATCAAGCTATCTTAAATAAATAAATAGAAATACTCCATTTTATCTTATGTTTTCTCACCACAAGAATAAAAGGTGGCACCGAAGTACATTCTACATGTTGTGGCTATTTAAAGAATATTCCAAAATTATCTTTTCCTCCAAAATTATGTTTCAATACCTGGCTAATTTTAATATAAGTTCTACAAGTATATGTTAAAAGCTATTCTCACTTGGAGTGGTTAGATTCTTGGATAATATTTCTGGGAAAAAAAAAACCTCTTTCTTTTTAAACAGACAGCTCTGCAAAAACTTCCCTGTTTGTTTCTCAATGTGCTCTCCTTTTGTCATTTTCTGTTGATATGTAAGCAGAGCTTACTACTGATGTCTCTGTCCCTTGGTTGATTGCAGTTAGTTGGGTAAATGGCTTAGCAAGGGGATTTGTGAAAAGGAGAAAACAACAACAACAAAAACAACAAAAATAAACAATAAAAGGAAGTACAGTAGAGGGGATAGGTTGTAGGAGCCCTGATGAATAACAAAATCTACAGATATTCAAATTCCTTGTGTAAACTGATATAGTGTTTGCATGAAACTATTGACAAGCTCCTGTAGGCTTTATATCTTCTAAAGATTATTTATGCTTACTTAAATGTAATTAAAATGTAAACATTATGTGAATTCATGCTACACTCTTGCTGTATTGTTAGCGCAATCACAAGAACAATGACTAGGAGAAAAGGGAGTAATGAGAAGAAAAGTAAAGTGCACATAGCGAGCAGATATACTTCGTGAGTTATTTTCAGCGATAATTGCCTGAATCCATGGATGTAGAACTTGTGGATACCTGGAATAATGGCTGTGTGTGCTTCGTCCACCATGCAACAGTGTTATCCCTGTCTTTCCTCCAAGTCCAGTTAAGCTTTGGTGTCCAGGGACTCCTTCTCCTTAGTTAGTGGGAAGCCAAACCTATCCAGTGTGTGTTCTACTGCTGGCCTCTTTCATGTGTGCTGTATTCATAGAGCCCAGGTCAGCGTGAGCATCCCAAGTGCAGACAATCCATAGCAACACCTTGGTGGTTCAGTTGGAAGAACTGGTTTCAGGCTTGGATTCTGCAGTGGAGTTCCAAATCCTTCCTAGGCTCTGCTCCGTATGCTAGCATATTAGCCCTATAAGTTTCCAGTCCTCCCAGAGCTGTGTCAAGAGCCCTTCTCCAGACCAATTTCTGATAAACACACTCACTCTGGAACTTGACACCAATCAGACTGTTGAATTGGAATGGGGAATGTAGCAGGCCCATGACTCTGAGGAGTGTCACTACCTGGTATCCATAGCTGTCACCTCCTTCTCACTAGATTATTATGCTCTTGGTGTCAGCAGCAAACAAATCCTCAATATGGGTTTATCTTTGCTCTCTTCCCCTTTGTTTTGAATAGAAATGGACTTCTTATGCCTTATGATGCTAATGATTGATTTTAAACTGTGTCAAACACTACAGTTTTGATAAGGTGCTCAGATATCTCAATGGACAGGAGAGACCACTTGATGTTGGCATTCAAAATCCCTAGAGCTAGCATTATCATAATTTTTCTTTAAAATCCTAGATAATATTGTAACATAACTTCCCCCACCCCATATTTCTGTTTCTATGAATCCTCCAGGTGAAGATTTTTTGTTCTTGTTTATTTCTTTGTTGAAGAAGGGTGATACAATTCAATCTGTACAGCTAACAAACTCAAACTAAAGTCATTTATCTGACAAGAAAATACACTTTTTTTCTGAGTTTTCAAGAGTCCTCAGCTTTTGCTTGCTCATGACCCTGAAACTGCTGGCCCTTGCTTGGCATTGCAAGTTGGCATCAGAGGCATTTCCTTAGGTTTACTGAGTCATGTGGTGTTTATCTCAGATTAGGGTTTGTGGGAATAGTAGTTCCTTAATGTTCTATTGATTTGTGTGTTACCCTTAGTCCTTAGCAACCTGAACTCAAATTAAAGCCATGTTACTTTAAAGGGAACTTTAATTATTGTTGACAGTACAGAAGAAAGGGAAGCACTGAATCCATAGTTCTTCTGTTCAGCCGTTTCATATTGAAGTCACAGTGTGTATACACAGCCATTGAGAGGACTGTAAAAGAAGGTATATAAGGAAAATCTGGGATAAAATGAAGATTTTAGTGGTAGCTGATGGCAAGGAAGCTTAAGAGCTCTTTTATGTGTAATTTTAGTAACTTTGGGACAAGTACCAATGAGTGGTGAAACCAGTGCTTCTCAAATGCCATCCATTGTGGATCATGTGGTAAAAATGAATCAGTTTGTGACATTAACTTGCTCTGGCTTTAATTTGTTATTTTGGTGACCTTTTCCCACCATACGGCATTTACTTTATGTGCTCATAAAGATATGCAGTCAGAATATGACTTCTCATAAGACATAAAATGACACAAGCTGTCTCTAATCTTCACAAACTATTGGAAACCAGTTTACTGTTTGTTAAGGCAGACGTAATAGCATAACAGTCTGGATGATTTAAACAAAGGAAATATATTTTGTTGCAGTTCTGGATGTGAGAGTCTGAAGTGAAGGTGTCAGCAGTCTTGGTTTTCTCTGAAGGAATCAGAGAGCCTAGTCCCCGCCTTGCCTTGATTTGTAAACAGATGTTTTCCCTGTCACTGATAGACTGAAAACTAGTCTTTCCAACACTATCAATTTATGTAGTGATTTTTGGGCAAAGGGAGATCCATCCAAAGTATTCAATGAACTGGGATTCACTTGTGATTCTATCACTATTTAACTGCTAGACCTAGCTTTGCTTTAAGAATCAGTTCAAAGCAAGATTCTAAATTCAGTTTTGACACAAATCTTTTATTTATGGTAGAGTGATTTAGAAATGTAACATAAACTGTGAACTCTGTGTCAACATACAAGCCATTAATCAAAGATGAAGTGAACAGCAATTAGAAGAAAATAGGCCAGCGAATTCCTTTTGTAGGAAGTTCAAGCTGCAAATATGTCTGTTTTTGTGGAGATAGGGTTGCCAGTCATGAAAACCTGAACATTTTATTCTGAAAAGTGAGGTGGCAGACAGAGCAACTGTGAGGGATTTGGAATTCTTGTGTGACATTTCAAAAGTAATTTAAATGTGCTTCTTGCACTGCTCACAGTATAAAATTAAAATTCTGTCCTACTTTTCATATCCCATGATTTACTCTTCCTGTTTTTCCTTTCATCTTTAAGGTGCTCAAGAATTCCAAATATCAGATTAAACATGAGTGAAGCATGCCAGTTTTTTTTATTTCCAGAAATAGCCCCCACTTTTTTTTTAAATTAAGATTTGAAAATATTATTGTGTTCAGTCTGTCAACAATGAAGTGTCACATCATGACCTGTGAGTGTGACAAGGATCAACAGATTTCTGGGACTGTGAAGAAATGACTTCTGCAGACCTCCTTGGGACAGCAGAGGATGCTCTGTGGGAGAGAGAAGGAGAGGGCTGAAAGAGAGCTCAGATTTGAACTACAGGCCGGGTATCTAACAGTGGGCTGATTAGGAACCCAGAGCACACAGGTGTGGAATATGAAGGGAGGTAGTGAGAAATGCAGTATTATTTCAGATGATAAATGGTCTCCAGCATAAAGGCAGAACAAAACACTTTCTTAGCACGTCCTAAAGTGCTCCTCACTACTTCATCCTTGCTTGCTTCTTTTATCTCATTCTGTACTTCACTCCCTTTCTCTACTCTTGTCCTGCCAGACTCCTTTAGCTTTCTCCACTTCTTCCCACCTCAGGGCCCTTGCGCTAGCTGTGTTCCATCTTGTCAGGTCTTCTTGTGGAACTTAGCATAAATATTACCTTCCCCAGCAAGGCTGTTTGGAACTATCCAATCAAAGTTAGCCACTGAGCCACTGTTTTCTGAACTTTTACTTCTCTTTCTGGCTCTGCCTATGTCACTTTCCTCTTATTTATTTATTAATGGGTACTTGTTTGTGACCGTCTCACTGGAAACTAGAGAATGAAACTTATATATCTTATCTTCATGCCTTCAGTGCCTGCAGAAGTGTTTGTCATATAAGTGTTTTGATTTAATATTTGAGAAATAAATGAGCAAGAAAAGCAATTATTTCACTTTGTTGCCATGATGGTTAGATCCTATTATGAGAAATATTTTGAGTTCATAGAATTAAAGAAGGGCAAACTAGAAACCGCCCAGAGAAACTAGAGTAGTAATGGATAGAAAAGTTAAACTGTAAGAAGGACTGGTAATATTTGAAATGGAAAAAACAATGATTGGGATATAGAAAAGAGTTACAAGAACATTTACCAACTGGAGATTTTCTGATAATTTTGAGCCTCCCCGCAGTGGAGTAGGCTAGCCTCTCAGTGCAGGACAATTTTATGTAAAAACTATACAACTATATACCAGAGTAGTTTTTGGGAGAATTTTATGGGTGATAGACCTTAGAAAAACTCTATACTTCCTTTCAAAATAGTGTTTTACTATTGTGACTTTTCACAAAAATGTCATAACCATTTTTTCATAAGAAATCAATTTATTTATTATCAACAGCTAACACAGTTATCACATAGTTTATCCCTGGATAAACCGCATATAAATCCAGGTTCCAAGTGACTTTTTATTGTTTCAATGGCAAGGTTTTTGTTACACCTGATGAAAGTTGCCACTGTTTTTTTTTTTTAATTTAATGAGATGATTGACAAGATCTTGACCCCAAGCAGAAGAGGAGTTAGCTGTGCCATTTCCTTGTTTGTATCATTACTATTCCTTTCATTCTCCAACAATGTGTTTAAGTCATTTTTCTACATTGTAAGAATTAGGGAAATTTTATCTAATAAACTGATCCATTTGGTAAACTGTAAATGACCAAATGGGTGAAGATTCCAAACTCTTTTTAGTTAAAATTGTCTCCTCAAGAGAACTCAGGTACTTACTGAGGTGCGTAGGAGCGGACGCATGGATCTGGTGAAGATGCCATTAGCTGTACTTTAAATATTAGTTATGATTAACTTCTCCTTTGTTAATATGAGTCAGTGTAATTTCTAACAAAATATTCTCATATTTCAGTGTGTTCTTTTCTTTTATTTCTTGCAGTTTATGTGTCTATTTTGTAATCATTGTTCAAGTTCCTACGCAATAGGTGGCACTAAAAATATGAGAGTAATCATTAAACCTTCTCACTTTGAATCTAGTTGTAATGCATTAATGAATAAAATCTTGACCTTGAAGAAATCAGAGAAATACGAAATTCTATTCAGATGAGTTGTAAATCTAATCGTTTCATTCTGGGTCTTCCAGTACAAATTATAAATAAGGAACCAAATAAAAGTGCCCCACTCCTGGTTTTTGGAATGACCACAAGGGAAAACAAAATCCCCTATGCTATTATTTTTTGGTGGTGGTGGTAGGGGGAGCGTTTATTGCAGTGGCAACATCTCAAAGCTCAGTCTGCTCCTCTTCTCTCAATGAGTTTTGACGCAGTTGCTGGTGCAGGTGACTCGTGGTCCCTGGTTTTCTAACTTAACACTTGTTTTGCTGGTCTTGCATTCTGATTTCATTGTTACCCGTGGAAGTTGGGTGGGGGGAGGAGAGAGGAAAGAAAGGAAAGAAAAAGGAGAAGAAGATAAAAAGAAGAAGGAGGAAAGGAGAAAAGAGGGAGTTAGATACGGCTAGTAAATCCTTGAAGGGTGTATTTCCACACCTTTCCATGCTTCCTTCCTCCCAGCATCTTTGCTTTCTTTTCTGAGTCATGAGCTGTAGGAATTTACACAGGTAAACAGGAGAGTTTGTTTTCAGCAAGGAAGGAGAGAGAATTCCTTTCCATCCTTCTATGTCACTATGCGGCGGGACTCGATTGAAGAAATTCTGTCTCCGTATACAGGAAGAAACATGCAGGGCTATGTGTCCGGAGAAATTCTTCAAGGTTGGAAGAGCCTCATGGAATCCTGTAAAATGTGGAAAAAACAATGATTTCAATTGTACAAAAGTGTTTTTGAAACTGAAATCCACTTTCACGCCATAACTTTCTAGGTGAAGCTGTGCTGCATGCGGAGGGGAGGCGCTTGTGCTACTTCCGGTAACAGACTTCCGGGACTGGAGTGAAGCCGGGTGTCATCTATGCAGCTGCATAGTCTAGTGGATACTGTGCCAGTGAAATATCAGCATAATCTAACTACTATAAGGAATTTTTCTCTTCCAAAAAAAATGTCGTTTAGTTTTACAAATTGCCTGTCATGGTTTTCCTGATAGTCCTGGAGCCCGAGAGAATGGTGAAGACTAAAGCTGAAGTCTTGGCCTTTGCTGGAGCTATTTGATCATATTTTTACTCTGAAAACTTCTGGAAAACTTTTCATGTCATGGTTTTGTTGCATTTTAAAATTTTTGATGGACAGATTTCAATTTTTTTCTTCTGAAAATATATTAGTAATTTAAAAGCAGCAAACTTAACCAAAAATACACCCCTTAGCCAAAAATTGACAAAAGAATTTAAAAGTTCTAGAGTAGCTGTAAATGTCAGGTGAGAAGAATATTAATTTAACATAAACGCTATGCTTTCATAGGTTGGGGTAGATAGCTTGGTAATTTTAAGTTTGTAAATTGTATGTGATTTATCATTTGTGAGACAATGATCTGACTTCATTAGAAAATAGATGCCCAGCATCATCTATAGAGGTAAGGTGAGAGAGTGCAATTTTATTTCCATCAACATGCCTCAACAGGGCCCCATAATATGTACCCAAGAAAAGAGACAGACTTCAGTTTTTTGCTCCCCCTTGAAAATGTTTCCACTATCAAGAAAATACAGCAATGCCCTTCACCCTGGAGGAAAGTTGAGGATATATTTAGCTGTCAAGAAAATACAGTTTTACAAGGATGCTTTACAGTAAAAATATAGATACAAATTAGCAAGCTTCATATATGTAGGAATACTGTAGGTTGAATTTGAGGACATTGCCTATGTTCTAATTTAATTTTTTAAATTAAAATTAAAACCTTGAAATAAAAAATATTGAATATGAATTGTCAAATACATTCAGTATCTACCCAAAAGAGAATTTTTAGTAATTATGAAATAAATACATGCTATTAAACTGACCTGATTTCCATTTGAAGGCTTCTCATGATTTTTTACTCTTGGAAGGTTGTTAGATTAGAGGTCCAGACTCACATTTTAACCTGAGTGTGCCGTGTATTTAGCTCAATGTCCAGGAACATTTGCACTTCCGTGTTCTGCTTTTTTTTTTTCCAAGTGCAACTTGACCACAGATGAATGTAACCTGCAGCTCAATTTTTGGGATCTGTCGTTGGCATCAACGTATTTTATCCAATAGGATTGGCAGCATGGGGCAAATTAGCTGAAATTTGTTGCCTGTGGAAACACTAATGAAATGAAAACTTATTTATTTATTTGGCGGCACTGGAGATTGAGCTCAAGACCTCATGCTTGCCAAACAGCCACTGTGCCACGCTATGTCCCCAGCCCTAAAAACTTATTTAAAACTAACCTGGGCTTGGATGTCAGGAAATGTAGATGATCTTTTTTTCTGTTTATGATGATGACACCAATTTTCCTCAAACATTTTGATATTAAGGAAATGAACGAATCCAGTCTCAACCCCCAGTCCACTCTGAGCAACTCTTGACAGTCTTCATAATCTCATACTGATACGGTTTGCATATGATATGCTCCCCAAAGCCTCATGCATTCAGGGTTTCTTCTCCAAAGCAACAATATGCAGAGGCAGGGCCTAGAGGGGTGAGCAGATCACAAGAGTGCTGACTTTATCAGTGGATCAATCCATTGATGAGACCATAGCTCAGCGGGCCTTCTTGAATAAGACCCATCACTGGAGCTGGAGCTTTGGTGCCTACAGTTGTCTCTGGCTTTTTTCTGACTCTGCTTTCCAGCTGCCTTGGAATAAACAGCTGTCCTCTACCACCCTTCTGCCATGGTGTTTCTCCCTCGGAACCAGCCGATAATGGAATAAAACCTGTGAAACTGTGAGCCAAAATAAAGTATTCCCCCTTTAAGTTGTTCTTCTCTGCCATGTGGTTGTAGAGGTGAATTCTGGCCAAGGAGAAAGCCAACCTGGCCGGAATTCAGTGTCCCGAGAAATATATACCAGTAAGTCCAACGGGGTGCACGTTATTCAGCTTTTCACCTCTACAGCCACGTTTTATTCCTGCTCTATTTTGGTATTAAGATTGTCCTAACTGCAGCACCTACATATAAAATACATAGAAATTTCCATTCAAAAGTGACCTCAAGATGAGCGCTCCCGTACATGAGCACTCACACGTACATGCACAAACACACATGATACTTCCATGAACTCAGATGCATACACAAACACAGACTATGTATTTACATGTCAATGTACTAAAAAGTTAAGCTTGGAAAATTTGGATTAATCACTCATGAGAATGAGAAAAATGTAGATTTTTTTAATTGGACAAAATGTTCCATGTGCTTTAAATCATGTTTAAATACCCTAAAAATGATTTAATTTTTTAAAAATCCAATTTTCCCTGGGCTTTATTTTTAATTAGAACATATATTTTCAACATATTTCAAGACATTTGGCTTAACAATAGTCAAGTTGAAAGTGTTTAAGAATGACACACGTGTACCATTCCCAACAGCACTCTCACTTCCTATCTGTGGTAGGCATCCATCTATGTCACTTCAAAGAAAGTTCTTCAGAATGAAACCCCTACACAATGGAACAATCTATGTTTCTATTGCTTTCATAGAAGTTGGAATGCACCATTAATATCTGTGTACTATTGAACCCAATGAGATCTTGGGTATGGCAAAGTGTTTCAGCACTGAAACACACAGCAATGAAATACATTGCAAAGTTTTTGGTTCTAACTGGAAACATTTCTTGGGTCCTCTGGAAGTGCCAAGGAACTATGAGCAAGAGCAGACCAAAGCCTGGATGCTTACAATGATGCATGCTATTTATTGAAGCAAATGCATCAGATCTTACATGGTTCATAATCAGACAGCATAGGGGAGCAATATTCAAAGACATATCTTGTGGTCACTATAGATTAAGGGAAATTCTTTCCCCTACAAAAAGTTGTTTATATGCAGACATGTACAGAATACCAAACTCAAGAACAACTGTGTAAAGCACAGTATGGTTCCAGCATATTAAAAGTTTTAGTTCTCCCATTCTACTCTCTTACCAAAGCAGACAAATAGACAAGGAAATTTTAGAAAGATCTGTGCAAAGTTGCAAAGTAAGTGCTGACACTTTGGCTAGGCAGGCTAGAATGATGAATGTAAGCTTTTATAGCAAATGGACCTGGGCTTAAACCCAGGAAATACCCTTTACTATCCTTTTACGCTAGTTCAGTGGTTAAAACTTATATTGCTTATATGTCCTCATTTGAAAAATGAGAATAATATGCATCTTGTCACTTTTTTGCAAAAGTTGCTATACTTTCTGGCACATAGTAGGTGTTTATATTAGTCAGGGTTCTCCAGAGAAATAGAACTTAAGACGTGTGTGTGTGTGTGTGTGTGTGTACACATACATGAAAAGGCTTATCAGAAGAAACTGGCTCACACAATTATGGAGCCAGATAAGATCTAAGATCTAAAATCTAAAATGTGGAAGTCTTTGCTTTCCCTCTAGACTGAAGACAAGAAAGACCTCGTTCCAGCTCCTGCAGTCAGGAAGACTAAATTGCTCCTTATCTGAGCAGGTCCAGTCTCCCATTATATTTATCTATTCAATGTACTGAGTGGGATTTGCCCGTATTAAGAAGGTCAATCTGCTTCACTTAATCTATCAATTTTCACTTAGCTTACTCAAAGATACTCAGAGAAACACCCACAATAGTGTTTAATCATATATCTGTGCATCCTGTGATCCAATTTGACAATAATGATCAAAACTACAATTTCCAAGCCCTGATTATGTTTAATTAAAAATTCTGATGAAATTCATGTATCATATTTCACTTTCACATCAATTCATTTAAATAAATATTAAAGAATTGTGATTTTTATTATTACTACCCACAATAACTTGATCACTAATAAAGTAATTGTTCACAGTCAAGAAACCACTAGAAATTAAAATAAAAAAATCATCCAGTTGTCTGTTTATAATTTTTTTTTATTTTGAAGGTAGCAAAATACAACAGAACAAGACAGAACAAAGCCAATTGAGACAGTGCAGTAAAATTGGTACAGAACTTCACAGCAGGTTACGGGGATAACAGTAATAGGTACCAAAGTATATCTCATTATCTTCACAATAGGTGTCCTTTCAATCAGGTGTAGCAAAATCAAACCAAATACAGAACATTATGAAACCTATTAAGAGTATTAAATAGAGCAAAACAATTAATCAGAACAAAGCAAAACAGTGAAAACAATATTTGCCTTCAAAGAGAAGACAGAAGGAAAACCCCCCGTATTTGCTGTATTGCATACGGTCATCCTCCCAAGAGATGTTCAGACCTCTGCCCCCAGTTGCTAACGGGGGTGGGAGAGACGCGTAATTCTCAGCCCACGTGCTGGTAGGCTCATGGAGATGCTGACTGGTTCTCTTCCTCGCTCTCCCGCCGATTCCTCGTGGCTGTTTACCAGGAAGGAGGGTGTGTTGCTTTCTTGCTCAGCACCCTAAGTGCCAACATGGCTGGATCTCGGGTGATGCTTACTCTTTATAAATTTATGTTCTTCTAAAAGTTCAATTGTGAAGAATGATTATAATGTTTCCATTAGTATAAGTCACAAGAGTAGAGTTGGCCATGTAACTGTGATGCTCTGGAAGCAGAATTTCCATTTTGTAACATCAGGTAGCAATATCTGCTGTAATGAAAATTTTGTATACTAGGTAATTTATTGTATACTAGGTAATTTATTATCAACAGGGTACGAAATGGACACTTCTAATTTTGCCCACCCGATTCTAACTTCAGTATTTGCTGTATAAAAAGCACATACATGATTCAGAAGCTCTCCATGTGTACAAATCAGTGGTATCACAGGCAAAAATTGAAAGGTCCTGATTCAGTCAAAAGAGACAAAGTCTGTTCTCCATAAATAAAGTGGAATGAGTATCTGAACACCCTGAAAGTAGTTTCAGTCCTGGCACCAAAACTGTCTGTGACCTTGAGCAGCCTTGATTTTCTCCTTAGAAACCATAATCTCCTTTAGTTCTAAAGACTGTGGTCATCTCTTCCTACAGCAGTTGACCTGCCTGGGCCAGATGAGTGCACAGAGCTTGCTTTTTCAATGACTTCTCAGGCCCCCTGCACAGCTCACCCCATCTTCTGGGTAGACAGGCACCTTGGAGGGAACCAGGCAAGAATCTGTGAGGATAACTGTGCTGTCTCTTTCTGTCTTAACCAAGAAGGAAAGTACATTTTCTCCAAGTGCAAGGTCCAACAGAGCTTCTGAACCTCAGCGGCACTGTGACAGGGATATCATGCTATTAGAAGTGCATTCGGCAAATAGAAGATTGGAAACATAACCCTTTACTGATACTGTCATTGCATAAGTATGAAAAGAGTGCTAAAAGGAGATCCACTTCTCAAAAAGTCCAGTTAATATTCTAGACTATTTAAAGGTTATATCTAATTTTTCCCTAACAATTTAAAACATGAGCAAGCACATGCATGCATTTCCTCAGTAAAATATATCACAAAAGGGGGACATTCTACAGGCCACCTCTGGGAAAGAGATATTTGCTAAATGTCATGGAAGGGTGTCCTGTGAATTTCATTTGTCATTGTAGATTAGAGGTTGCTATGGTTTGGTTATGCACTGAGTGTGTCCTTCAAGGTTTATGTGATACAAGTTTGGTTCTTAATGTGGCAATGGCAGGTGACGAATTTTAGTGGGCAGAACCATGTCCTTACGTCACAGTGGGTGGATTGTCTTCAGAAGGCTTTGTGGGACTCTAGCCTCCCTGGTTTCTTGTTTTGGGATGCGATTTCTCACTTTTGTATGTGCTCTGCTATTGTGACACTTTTGGCTACCAAGTCCACACCAGAGTTAAGCTGATACTGATGCTGTATCTTTGAACTTTAGAACCATGAGCTAAATAAATTTCTTTTCTTTACAAAGTAGCCTGTCATAGCTGTTTCCTTAAGCTAGTTTTCTCAAAAAAGATATAAATACAGGGACTTACAGGAAGCTACCTGAAAGTGATACTAGGAGGTATGGCCACAACCGGAAGCCTCAGAACCATACTCTGACAGAATATTGGCAGCAAATGGTTTGTTAGCAAAGTGTTCACAGAAGAATCCATAAGAACTATGGAGCTGAGGATACAGATAATCAGTTTTAGTTGTGGGGAATATTATCAGCCTGGTACTCCTGATATTCCTGATTCTTCAGGAGGACTCTCCTATGTAGGCTGTCTCAGTTTACACTCACTGAAGCCAAGAAGCGGGGCTTTCATTTCTGGGATGAAGGACTCACTCAGTGCTTTCTTCTCCTTGAGAAGTCTGCAGGAAAATGGGTCAGGAACTCTTGAGGAAGTTTTGCAAAAAGAGTATCAGGGACCGTCCATTGGAATAAAACAGGCACAGAAGCACAGAAACAATAAAAGGGTTGTAAGGATGAGCACTAAATATTCTCCAAAGGCCAACTCGCTCACGGCTCAGATGCATTGCAGAGTGCTTACTCCATCCACCCTGATTTTTGAAGGATGGTAATGGAAGGGTTTGTGGTGAAAGCTTGAAGTATGCTTCTTCCCCATGATTTGCACCAAGCTGTAATTGATTTCACTCATCTCTACCACCCATCAAGAGTCAGTTCTGTCCTCTTCAGATAAAGGCATTTGTCTCCTAATGTGCCTTAGACCTTAATTCCTGATGAGAAGTCTAGGTCCTAAGAGATCTAGATCCTGATTATTATTCTCTTTTCAAGATGTAGCTGTCATTGACCATTAGTGAAAGAGCATGAGAGCATTAGAAACGTTCTGAAAGATGCCTGGAGGCATAGTCATAGGATGGCTTGCAAAGGCTCATTATTAATTTTCAGGATCAATACCCACAGAATGTAGAATACAATGATTTTTAAACTTCAGATATTCATTTAATATAATTTTTATTGCAAAAGATCAAAGTTCAGTGCAATAAGTTTGCCAGTTTAATTCAGTTGCCCAACACATTTTGACACAGAAGTAACTATTTCAAGTTTAAATAAATAAGTGAATACTTTGTAGATACTCTATAAGTATGTATACAAATGTGTGCAATGATTTTAATTGATTTTTATTGTATATTCAAACTGTGGTGGGGGAAAGGGGAAAGGAAAAAGGAGAAAAGGAAAAAATATATGTCTACACAAGATAGTTAAGATAGTTATACAGCTAGCTTCTCTTAGTTCCTTGAAAAGAAAGTTTTGTGCTAATATTTGGACACGATACCTTGCCTCTATCTTGTACTCTGAATGACTACAAAGACAATACACAATGTATCAAATATTGTAGCAGTCCAACTAACCTGTTTTGAAACTGTTTGTTATTTTTATCTTTTTTCTTTCTTTAAAATAAAAATATGTAACTTGAACAGCTACTTCTAAGATAACAATATGTAATTATCAACTAGTGATTTCTTACTGTTATTTTTGGACTAGTCATTTCTTAGTTTTTTTTGAAATTCTGTATTATTTCTACCCTTTTTTTCTGTTTTGCTTCTTTTCCTCTAAAAAAATAACAAAATATAGTCCTTGTAGTTGTTTCCAAAGACAGCTAATGAAGTCCAGTTTCTTAAGAAGGAAAAATGGTTCAGAAATATTGTTTTTCCTTTATACTTAAAATAATATTAAGAAAAGGATTTGGTTGGGCAGTCAAAATTTTCTCTAAGCAGAAAAAATAATGGGCATGCAGAAGCCTTTATCTGATTGGACCATAAAATAAATTAATAACTGGGACATCGCAGGCTACACTTGAAGAAGAATAGAGCTGCACAGAGAAGCTATCCCTCAAGGTAGTGGCAGGTTGGGTCTGAAGGGCTTTGTTTAATTTTGAGCCTGCTGATTACAAAATTATAAGCTACACTTCGTTCCCCATGGCTTTTCAAACACTCATTCATTCACTTACTCATTCAACAAATAAAGTATCTGCTAAGTACTTTGTCTGCGTAAGCATCAGTTACTGGAGACAGGGAAATAGCAGGGTGCAGAAACCAGTTGTCTACAGCTGTTTGCATTTATTGCTCTTTCACTGCAAGCAGCTTCAGCCAAACTCTCCTTACTACTTCTGATTTAAGGTTGAGGAATGAGTAAATCTACAGGTTCA
Source organism: Dolichotis patagonum (assembly GCA_004027295.1). NCBI lineage: Eukaryota > Metazoa > Chordata > Mammalia > Rodentia > Caviidae > Dolichotis > Dolichotis patagonum. Next base: position 26,160 of record PVJX010012418.1, read on the forward strand.
GAGATTCCCAAGACCATCTCCAGGCTTAAATGCATTGGAAAGATAGGTAGGACTTGGACAATCTGTTATGCTCATGACTATGGTTCTTTACAGTGAAAGGATACAAACTGAAATCACCAAAGAGAAAAAGTGCATAGGGTGTGAGAAGCCAGGCAGGAGCTCGTGGGTGCACTCTGCCAGTGAAACTGTGTGGATGAACTTAGCTCTACAACGATGTGGATGTGTGAAAATATATGTGACATTTTGGAAACCAGAGAAACTCATCTTAATCATGACATGTGGGGTTCTTAATAGGCCCAATCACAAAGGCAAGATTGGCCTTAGCTACCCCTATTCTACCATTGCAGAATGAAGACAGTCATTGGACATAGCTCACATTGTTGGCGTACGTTGTCTTATCCAACTAATGATGCCTGACGTCAGGCAAATAAACACCTCCTATCAGGTAAAACATTCTAAAGGTTTGGAGCTCATCCTCCAGGCCCAGCACTGAAGGCAGGAAAACCATTTTTTGGAAATATATAAGATTTGAGCATCCCAGGCCTGACGAGTTAAATCTTTCCTGCACCCCTGTAAATCATCATTCATTTTGGGCTGAATGATTCTGATTTTCTCTTTTTGGTTCCCATTGTGACTCAGCTTCATAGCCTGCTTTGTTTTCCTCCCTTCAGCATAACATTCATTCCTCAGTGAAATATTTTATTTCATGCTTCTTTTGCTGTTCCTGTCACCATGAAAAAAAAATACTTTATTTCTGTTTTCTTCCACCTTTAACTTCAAATCATCTTTAGCAGTAGCCATACTTCCTTCTTGTCTCCAGGAAGGATCTGTCTCTATTTCCACATTAAGATGACTGCTTCACATTTAAAACAAATCTCATCCCATGTTGTACCTTCTTTACTTTATTTTGACCTCTTTACTTCTTTTTTTTTTTGAACTTCAAATTTCTTGTCCTATAATTTTTTGCCTATAAGCCTAAAATTTTCATCAAGTCTCTCATCTGAACAGTATCCTTTCTTTTCCTGATTAGAACTCTGACATGTGTCTGGCATAAACCCCAGTCGTTCTTTGTCTCAAAAGTCTTTCAAATCAGGATTTTCTTCTCCATGTCTGCTGGTTTTGGCAGCTAACAATTCACCCCACACAGTACTGGGATGTAAACCTTAGTGGCTCACCTGCATCCACTGTCCACTGCTTTCACGTCTTCCCTGAAAATTATCACAGTTACTTGTTCACTTTCTGAATCACTTAAAAGTTCTAGTCACTGCCCTTTGACTACTGAGAAGAGTGGAAGCTGTGTATGTATCATGATTTAAGTGCCATTCTCCAGTGAAGAGCACACTCACCCTCCAGTGTGGTCTCCTTCCCTGTTCTCACCCACCTCTTACCATATCAGACCCCTGCCAGTTCCAGAGTGGGCTAAAGACCCTTAATTTAAAATATCATTCTCTTCATTACTCACCTGTTGATATACTGCAAGACTCAGCTCAAGTGGTCTGTGGAGCTTTCGCTAAGCCCATTCACTTGTGGTTTTATTCCCCATTGCCTATTGCATCTCACAGTGTTGAAGGGACTGCATTTGCTGGCCTGTCTCTTTCATCAGAGCAGAATACTCGGAGGACAAAGGGGCGCAGCAGAAACTCAGTATTTGTCCATCTTACAATTAATTATGAGAAGATGAGTATTCTGAATCAGGATGCCCCTAAGCTGGTAGTGGCTGGAAACTCTTGTCACTTTATTTTACAGCACTATTGATTTTCAACAACACACATCACAATGGGGCAGAGAGGGAGAGAGAGAGAGAGAGAGAGAGAGAGAGAGAGAGAGAGACAGACAGACAGACAGACAGACAGACAGAGAGGGAGAGAGAGAGAAGGAGAGAAGGAGAGGGAAAGAGATATTTTATGTCTATAAATTTAAGCAAGCATTTTGGGATTTAGCATGTGAATTACTTGTTACATAGCATCCACTTCTTATCTGTAGGGCATCTGTCACACATCCCCCAGCAAATGGCTGATTCACAAATAGTTATAAACTCTCTCTCTCTTTCTTCCCCCACCTATCTCTTTTATCTATGAATAGATTTTTATTAAGTTTAACTAAATTTAATTTTTTATTATTTTTATTTTAAAGAGAGTAAAACCAAACCAAACCAAACAAAATAAAGCTAATCAGAACAGAACAATGAAAATAATACAAGATTTCAAAACAGGATAAAAGGAAATCAACAATGGCTACCATAATGCCTCTTATTATCTTTAAAATTGCTGCCCATATCTTCAGACATTATAAAATCAAAGAAAACATAACAATAAAACCAATCACAATGGAACATTGAATAAAACAAAACAAAACAAAACAAAACAAATAAAGCAATAAAACTGAAAACAAAACAATGAGAACAATGTTGGATTTCAAAAACAAGACAGAAGAAAATCCCCCATATTTTCTATATTGTATATTGTTATCTTCTAACTAGGTGCTCAGACTACTGGCCTTAGGCCTACAAAATCAATCAAACAATACAAGCACTAAGTCGTTTTGGTACCTCAGTTGCTATCAACTCAGCCTGTTCCCAGAGTCAGTTGGTTGGTCAGGGGGTCTTGCCTCCCAGCCCAAGCCCTGGTTGGCTCACTGGAAGGATGAATCAACTTCTTATTACTTCTCTCAGGCCCAGCATGGCTCTTAAATTTAATTTTAAATTAGACATAGTAGGAGATTAATATTAGTCATTTCTGATAAAATAGAATGATTGTAGCAACGTGTTGTAGTAAATGTTATGTGAATGTGGTCTTTCTCCATGACAATGTCTTCTTGTATTGTACTCACCCTTCCCATGTTGAGATAAGATGATGCAAAGCCTACATGATGGGATGAGGTGAGGTGAATGCCGTAGGCGTTGTTACATAGCTATACTACTACCTAAGAGTTTCCCGAACACAAACACTGCGATACCATGACAGCTGATGTAGATCTGATAACAGACAGCAGCTGAGTGATTAACAGGCAGGTAACTGCTGTACCACAGATGTGCCAGACATAGGAGTGAGTCACATCTCAAACAGGATGGGATATGATAGTGTGAAATTTTATGACATTACTCAGAACAGTGTGCAATTTAGAACCTATGCACTGTTTATTCCCAGCCCTTTCCATTTAATATTTTTTGACCTATCATTCACTAGGTAACTAAAATAGGTGGGAATCAAAACTCTAGATAGAGTGATAGCTGTAGTTTTGGGATGACCATAGGTTTATGAGAAGACAGACTTTCCTTGTCAAGACTGAGAAGATTGTGTAAAAATATAATTATGTGGCAATCCCAACACTGTACAGTTAAAAATTATTATTAAAGTATATAATAATAGTTTATTGCCAATAAAATAAGAATTTTTCATGCCTCTTTCATATTCTAACCCCAAATCCTATGATTATTTTGCCAAAATCTGGAGTTAAAAAGTTAGAGAGGGTTAGAGCAGTAACTTTGGTACAGTATACTGCAATGTTATTTAGAAAACTGGGTATTTTCTAGGTGGCTTTTGCTACACAGGATAACATACTTCATTTTAGTACATTTGTAGAGCTTAGTTCTAATACTCAATGGATACAAAAGCAAAGTAGGTATGTGAATACTTTATCTCTACAAAATGGAAAACATAGATGTGAAGCCCACAAGTAATATTTATTGGTGGTAAACTGAAAGCTTTTCCTTTAAACTTTATTCTTTGGTATATAACATCTGCCTTTCCCAACAAGAAGACAAAGAACAAGAGGGATCTCAGTTCTATTCAATGTAGCACTGAGAGACCCAGATGGGGCAATTAGATAAGAAACTCATAAAAGACACTGAAATTCAAAAGGAAGAAACAGAATTGCACATCCTTATACAGAAAACTCTGAAGGCTATACAAGAACACACACACACACAATTTAAAACTAATAAATTAATTCAGTAAGTTGCAAGATATAGTCCCATCTATAGTAGCATCAAAGATAATGAAATACTGAAGAAGAAATTTAACTAAGGAAGTGAAATACTTGTACACTGAAATGTACAAAATTTTGATGAAAAAATTATAAAAAGACACAAATAAATTAGATGTATTCATGGTTTGGAAGGATTAATGTAGTCAAGATATAAATTCTACCTAAAGTAATCTACAGATTGAGGATGAGCTCTATCAAAATACTAGTGTTTTTACAGAGATGATAAAAGCAATCTTAAAATTTATATGGAACCACAAAAGACCATAAATAGAAAGGCAATGTTTATGAAGAACAAAACTGGAGGTATTTCTGAAATTAAGATAATTATAAAATGACAGTAATTAAAACAGTGTCATCCTGGCATTAAAATGGACATGCATACCAATAAGGCAAAGTAGAGGGGCCAGAAATGCATGCTTACATGGTCGTCTGATCTTTGATTTGGGTAGTAAGTATATATAATAGGTGACAGGGAAATCTCTTCAATAAAGCGTTGGGAAAATTGGATATTATTAGGCAAATGAATGAAATTTTACCCTTAGCAATTGCACATATACCTACTCAAAATGGATTAGAAACTTAAATGTAAAACCTGAAACTGTATTACACACGGGAGAAATGCTTTACGATGCTGGCCTTCCAGTGATTCCCTGGATAAGACACCCAAGGTCCAAATATTAAAAGCAAAGGCAGAGGGCCAGGAATTTAGCTCAGCAGCATAAGCACCTGCCTGGCGAGTACAAGGTCATAAGATCAATCTCTGGTACAAACAAAAGTGAAGGTAGACAAGTAGGACTTCATAAGGCTAAGAAAATCTGTGCCCAGGAAAGGGAAATATCAACATAGTGAAAGAATAACCTTAAACATGGGAGAAAAATTTGAGAACCACGTGTCTCATAAGTTCAATATTCAGAATATGAATGAAACTCCTACAATTAAAGAATAAAAATGTCCTACATAATCTTATTAAAATGGGTGAGGGATTCTGAACTGCTGTCTTTTAATCATTCAATTGAAAATTTTTTTTTGTTTTGATATTGGGAATGGATCCCAGGCCCTCACGCTTGCCAAATATCTAAGCTACGGTTGAGCTACTGCTCAGCACCAGTAAGTGTTTTTAAAAGCACAAATTAAATGCAAACTCCTGCTGTATGCAGAGGTAGTAAAGACACAGTCTTGTGGGAGAAGTAACTATGCAGTGGCAAATCACATTCAGAGTGCCATGCCAGGGGTTTGGTTTCTGTATTTGAGAAATGGTCATATAGGTTTCTATTTGCAGCACTGGTTACTGTGGTCACAATTCGCACAATATCAGGTATGAGCTGGTTAAGCCAGCAATTCTAATTATAGGCATCTGAATTAGGTGACTTTTTGTGGCTCAGAAATGATACTCTAATCAATATAATGTGGTCATTAATTATGCTTTTAGAAATCTTTTAAAAAATGGTGCAGTGTAACTTATACTGTAATTTTTTAATGCTTCCATTTAATTATGGTCAAAAGTACCAAGAGTTCAATTTAAAGGAAATATGAAACACTTTTCTTACTAGTATATATTTACTCCAATATAAATCATGTGGTAGTTAAATCCTGCTGAAAGGAAACATTTTTATGTGTGAAATATTATATTGTATTTATTAATTTTGTCTCTTTGAGGCAACTTTACACTTCGCAGCTCAGGCTGGCCTAGAAATCACTTTGTAGCCCAGGCTGGCCCTGAACTCCTAGTGACCCTACTACCTCAGCCTCTTGAGTGCTGAGATTACAAGTATATACCACCATGCCTGGCATTAAATTTTGTATTTTAAAGTAGGAATATTTAGAGAAAAATATGGTGGATCATTAGCTTTTTGAGAAAAATATTTTTATAGACTTAAAGAGCTTAGTATTAAAAGTTAAATCTGATTTTTTTTTACTAAGCTTATTGGTGCATTTTAGGTATTACATAATGATCACATTAATTGTGGGGAATTTGTGCCTGTATATGATATAACTTGATTCTTTTTTTTTCCCCCATTCTCCTACCTTCTCCTACCCTTCAAATCTGATTCATTTTGTAACCTCATCTGCTTAAATGCTGGTCATTTCTGTACAGATCAGAATTTCAGACCAAAGCAGCCTCTGTGGTCAATCCTTCTTTGACTGTTTGACAAATACTGTGGCAAAATGAAAACTGATCATGAGTTTTAGATTTAGATATACTCATGTGACCGTAGGCAAGTTCCTTGTTTGTTAAAAGCCTCAAGTTTACAATTTGTAAAATAAAAAAAATGATTCATTATTCCATCTGCATGGGATAACTATGGGAAAACTTCTCAGCCTTTAGTAGTTAATACAAACGTGGTGGTAATCATAATTGTTGCTCTCAGTGGGTTTTCACAAAGTCTGGAATCATATTATAGAACTAATAATATTGTATTTAAATTTATATAGACAACAGTATGGAGAAGTAATTGGGTTTGTTTTGGGTTAAAGTGCAAAGCAATCCTCTGTCATCTTCTTGTACCAGAAATAAAGAGAACATTTGAAGCATGTATATATCATACTTTGAAATCTTCAGGGTGGTGATTCCGAGACCTGCCATGGGCACCAAAATCCAAAGATGCTCAAGTTTCTTATATAAAATATGTAGCATTTTATAAAACTTGTGCAAATCTTCCTGTGTCCTTTGAATCACTTCAAAAAATCACTTCTGATTTTTTTTAACTAAGCTTATTGGTGCATTTTAGGTATTACATAATGATCACATTAATTGTAGGGAATTATGTGACTTGTAATTCTAAATACAATGTAAATGCTTTGTGAAGTTTTGTTACACTAGATGATTTAAAGAATGACAAGAAAAAGCCTACATGTGTTCTTTAGATATGAGCTTTAAGAATTATTCTTGATTCATGGTTGGTTGAATATGTGGAAGCAGATAGTCTGACATATATAGTCTTGACTACATATGTGCATATATAAGTGTCCATTAGATCATACATGCATGTACATATATGTACACATACATTCATATACATGTGTATATACATACATTTAAGGTTACGGTTTTGTTATTTTCTTAGGTATAATAATACTGTTGTGTTATGTAAAAATCTTTATTTATAAATCTTTATCTTTATTTTAAAAACAAAAAAATGATGATACAGAACTTAAAAAACAAAATAATAGGAGATTGTACTAGGTTAATATACTGTCTATTGTTATCTTTAAAGTAGTTGTTCAGATTGTAAGATATAGGCATTAAAATTATCAAACAATTGAACAATGAAAACACAAATTGTTTCTGGTGAACTGAGACTTGATGAAGTATTTCCATTGGAATCTAGTTGAGAGGTCATGTTCACTGTGCTGTGCAAGCATTTCATATTTTTTATTTTAAAATTTTTCAAAATAAAACGTCCAGGAAAGGGAAAAAAATTAATTTATATTTTTCAAATTTAAAAATTTTAATATAGCAAAATTTTTGAATCAGAGTAGACAAGCAATTGGTGTTCATTTGTGTCAATGTAGTAGAAATTCACTACACATACCAGTGACAACGAACCTTTTAGAGACCACGTGCAAATTGCAATCTGAAATCCACTTATGTATCACAAAGTGCCAGCACAGCAATTAAATCTGACCCCTGAGGTTTTAGTTTAGAAAAAACATTAACGTCTTGTGTCTTAAATGAAAAACACAATAATGTGTGCTATAGGTTCTCCACCACTGCAGCATACACCAAGGCAGAGTGAATCTCAGCAAAGATAATTCTCAGATTATATGAGTGAAAAAAAAAGTTAAGCCTCAGGGAATCTTCAGTCAAAAAGACAAAAAAAAAAAAAAAAAAAAAGAAAAAGAAAAGAAACAGAGGAGTCCTGTGGGAATAGAGATGACAGCAATCAGCTTCAAGCCGGGTTTATGAGATGCCAACAGCGTGGGTGGAGCCGGCGTTGGCGACTGCTGTAGTTCATAAGCAGAGCATGGAGTACCACATTTCTAAGAGACACGGCGGCTGTTTCCTTAGCAGCGCGCACTTGATCTTCTAATGTGCTGGGCTCTTACCTTCTACCACTCTCCATTTCATTTCTTATGGTCTATGATTTTTTTCCCTTTTAACTCTTCTTTATCACCATGGCTTCTATTGCACCTAGTGTTTATACTGATCATTTTTTGCATAGTTTTAAACTTCTGCACCTTCTACCAATTTCCTGTTGTATTTCTGTTTGAACTCCCCCCCCCTCAAATCCAGTCAAGTAAATTGATTTTTATTATCATTGATTGAGTGGAACTTTCGTTTATCCCTGGTCACCTAGGAATGAGATGGCAAGTCCTGTGTTTCTCACCCTTATCTACTTTGACTTAATCAAGTGTTTTGGCTTACTGAAACCTGTGTAGATGTCACAGATAGACCCATTTAAACATAAGGAAGCCCCCCGGGCCACTTTTTGGGCAGGGTCTGTGATATAGGGGTGAGAGTTTCCCCACAAGATGGAGAAATGAGTGGGGAAATAAACTTGATAGGGTTTTACAGTGAACAAATACGCTTTATTTGCTTCTTGGCTAACTATTGCTTCAAGAAAGTGGGACATCCCTTTTATAATGTGAGGATTTTATTTGCCACATAATTTATGCGCCTACCTCTCAGTGATCTGGAGGGTTGTATTTGGAAATCTGTGAAGCTATCCGAGAATTTATATTGTTCTAGGATGTTTATTGGAGAAAAAGAACATCCCGGGGTCCGATGTTTCTGAGTTTTCTACTAGCTCAAAGTGGGCATGCCAAGTGTCTTGCAGTGTCACACTTTTCCTTGTACTTTTATTGAAATTCTCTGTGTGTCCATCCTGCATATGGAGAATCCTGTCTAAACTCTATAAGCAAATGCTTCGCTTCCAGGGGGCTTGTAATGATCAACAAAACTTGGACCATTTGTTAATTGGGCTTAGAGGAGTTTCTAAGCAGTATGCACTTCGCATTATTTCTGAAATATTCATTATGTAGTAGACTGAGGGATGTGAGAGTGTAAACAGAGTTTTTTAAAAATTAAAAATGGAAAGGCACTGGCATTAGTAAATACTTGTAAATGTCATTTAAAGGGGATAACAGTAAATTATTAAGCAAAGGAACTGGACACACCCATCATAACCGTAATTGGGAACTTGTGGAGAGAAAGGATGACAAGTCTGTTCCAGAGGAGAGGAGAGTTTACATATGCAATAAATTATCTTTTATATCATCTGCTACTGATGAACATCCTGGAAATTTGTAAGGGTACATTCATATAATTTTTATAACAGTAAGAGTTTGATTTTAAAATCAATTAGTCTATAATAGCTACAGTTACTTTTCTTTTTTTTTTTTGGTATGGGGATCAAACTCATGACCTCACACTTGCCAGGCAGGCACTTATGCCGCTGAGCTAAATCCCCAGCCCTATAATTACCATTTTGATATGCTAAAGCTGTTATAAAGATTAGAGTAGGATAATAATAAATTTACCACCACCCATGTTTGGTAAATGTGTCTCACGCGAGACGTAGATGATGTGGGTTGCTGAGGAAGCTGTAGAATCACAGAGCCTGAATTCAAATCCCAGCTCATGGCCTTGGCGGATATCTATGCTGGGCAAATTATTTAACTTCCACAAGTTTTGATCTGCTTGTATGCAAAACAAGAACAGTAATAAGGATAATCTACCAAATAAAGGTATTGAAGTCTTGAAAATGCAAATGAGGAGCTTAAACTGTGGTTTTTACTGTGTGCTCAGGTAATGTTACTAATCTGTTATATAACAAGAGAGGAACTCATCTAGGAATGTTTTTATTGAACAAAAGAGACTAATAAATACTATGAAACAGTGAGAAATCAATGCAAGCAGATTAATCAGAAACAGTTAATTCAGACTTTGGTAATCCAAAAAACTTTATGAAGCTTTTTATTCTAACTTGTAGAGAAGGCACTACCCTAAGGTATAAAGCGTTTTGGTGCATTTTTACACTCCCTGCCAATATTTGAGTTATGCAAATGAAGAAGAGGGGTTCAGAGTAAATAACATTATGACATGGCTGCTATACTAAGCATGTCTTTCTCAACAAAACTTTCAGTTGTGGATTAAGGATAGACATTCTCTGACATAGTTTAATTTTAACTAATAAAATTATAATTATAAAATGTCAGGCAGTCTGGTTTATGGAAAATTTGACATGATGTGCTCTGGAAACTATTGAAATGCTCATTTGGTGTCCTAAGAGTTTGTTTTCTTCATTCCATCATTGCTGAATGACCAGAGGACAGGTGACCTGAGGGCTGCATGCATTGGATGAGGAAGGAAAAATATTTCCTGAAGGGGCTTCTGGCTTGGGCCTGGTTATGATGCCCAATATTCCACAGCTATTGTGTGTCATTAAATTAAGACATTGTCAACTGGACAGAGGTCTTATTATTATTCCATGTACTATTACTAAAGAAGCCTACCAATAGACCGAGTAATAACACTCTTTTTTATTGGAGAATTTTTACTTTGTACTCATTCAAGTAACTCTTTTGTATTTAGTTTAGATCTCTTTTATATTATTCTTTAGTTACATAAGAAGACAAAGAGATTGCTTAAAGTTGTTTAAGAATATTTTTCTGTCTAAAATAATTTCACATTTAATGAATGACTTTTCAGATACACTTTTTGATTCAAACCATTGATATTAATGGTTTTCCACCAATATCCCTGATCTTCAAGAATGTTGGCAGCACATTATATCTTCTTTCCCTCTATTCACAGAATAATTTTCATATCTTTCATTATTTTTGAAAATATTTTTTCATTAAATCTGTATAGAAACCTTGGCAGTGTAGTCATTTTTACTGTTGATTCTTCCTACTTATGAGCAAATGACATCTTTCCATTTTCTGACACTCTCATTGATAGCCTTTTTTCAGAATACTGTAATTTTTAATGTAGAGATATTTTACCGCCTTTGTTACATTGATTACTATGTATTTTATTATTTTTAATGCTATAGTGAAGGGTGTTGTTTCCCTAATTTCTACTTATTTGTGTATAGGATTGCTATATTGCCTTTTGAGTGTAGACTTGTATCCAGTCACACTACTGAACCTGGTTGTTAAATCTACAAGTCTTTTGGTAGAGTTTTTGGGTTCCTCTATGTAGAGTGTCATGTCATCTAATAATGATAATTTAATTTCTTCCTTTCCTATCCTTATTCTTTTTCTTATCTAATTGTTCTGGCTAATGTTTCTGGACTATATTAAACAGGAGTAGTGTAGGGGATGTCCTAGTATAGTTCTTGATTTTAGAGTGAAAATCTTCAGTTTTGGGGTGTTTATTAAATGGTGGTTATTGGTTTGTCACAGACAACTTTTATCAGATTCAGATAAAGACCATAGCACACTGAATTTGGTAATCAATGGCAAAAGAAATCACAAAAATACATTAACACTTGTAAATTAAATAACACCCTCCTGAAAACCCAATGGGTCACAGATGAAATTAAAGAAGGAATTAAACAGAATTTATAATTAAATGATAGTGCTGATACAATATACCAGAATTTGTAGGATGCAATGATAGCAGTACTAAGACAGAAATTTATAGAGGTGAATTCTCACATCGGGAAAACAGAAGGAGCCCAAATTTTAAAAAAAAACCTAATAGTGATGTCAAACTTATAGTAAAAGCAGAACAAATCAGACCCAAGGTTTATATGAGGATGGCATTATAATTATAAGAGCAAAAATCAATGCAATCTAGACTAAGAAAATAATACAAAGAATCAATGAATTAGAGAGTTGGTTCTTTGAAAGAATAAATAAGATTGATAAACTCTTAGCCAACCTTATCAAAAAGAGGAAATAAGACTCAAATTCATACAATTAGCAATAAAAAGGGGGAGAAATCATAACAAATCTTGTGGAAATCCAGGTCACCTAGTCATATCATTTATCGAGTTTTACATAAGATACTTGTGTATTTTCTAGAAGGGTTTGGAAATTTTTCTCCTATTCTAGTGTAGTATGTTTGGAGAATGTTCTAATGTTTTGACATTAGAACATTTGGTAAACTTTGATGTTTGGGGAGTTTGATCTTATGAACCAGTATCAATAAGTTTTCAGATAAAAGCTAAAACTATTTTCTTTGTTTTTGGCTGATTTTTTTTTGATACCACCAGGAAACAATACCAAGTGAGTTCATAGGCAAGAAATGTGAACTGCATTATGCCAATAGCCTGGCTACCACTGATCATAAAATATTATTAATTATATCTTTGTTAAATAAATTATTTTATATGGAAAAAACTACTGATAATATATTTCACCTTAATATATCCTAATTATTTTCTGCTCCATAGTCTTAACTCAATTTTGTTAGTCCTCTGGGCAGGCTTCATTCTTGCTTCAAATCTTTAGCTTGGGACTGAGCAGAGCCTGCCCACTGCAGAACCTGGGTGGGCCACTCTGCTTTCTTATAAAAGTCTCATCCTGAAGTCTAAAATGTACAATTTGCAGAATGATATCTTGACATTCATATTTGATTCCCCAAGTGGTTTAAGGGATAGCTTGAATTCTAAGCTGCAAGATGACATCAACTCAAAGAACTAGACTTGGAGCACTCACCAACTGAGAAAAAAATGTGATTTTAATATAATCCTTCTGGAATAGGTTATATAACCCCAAAGATATCGATGTGTGTGAGCTGGACTACCGTCTGGTCCTGGAACAAAGTGAGACTAATAAATTCATTTAAAGTGTCAACTTCAGATTAAGCTACATGAACTGAGTGGTTCCAAAGCAGAAAACCCAACATCTCAGTCCTTCACTATTCCAGTTTCTATTATTCTCAGCAATGAAATAATCTCCAACTGGTGTGGTAAGCACTTCAGTGACTGGGTCTCCTTCAATGAATTTAGACAATGGGTTCCTGGGTTTAAGTATTATAAGGAAAAGCATACAAACAAGGCAAGCACAATGTATGTATTTTGGAAATACAATTTCTAGCCATTGTCAATAATGACTCTAGAGCACTTAAAGTGTTTTCCTCTCTCTGTCCTTACTACTGCATTTCACGGTTTACTAAGGCTATCAGACTCAATTTTCTTTCTGTTGACTGGAATAACAAAACTGGAGGACAGCTCTCCAGGTGGCCTTGAACCAATCCAGTTTCCCCATCCTTGCTTACAGTTCTCCAGAATAACGGGAGGGCTATAGGAAACGTTATCACTATTAAACTCTCATTTACTTAATCACAAGTCCTGATTAAAGCATACTAGGAAGAGGGAATACAAAAAGTATAGCCACTGGTTGTTAATTTTTTCTTTATTTATTTTTAGAGACTATAGGCATCATAACAGGAACAAGATGTGCATATAGCAGAATGAGGGGGTATGTTTCTAGATACTGAGTGTTGGGGGGTGGCTGTTGACTGCTGTACTGAAGAAAGGCTCAAGTAGGAGGTTGAGTTTGTGGTAAATTTCAGTGACATTTTCTTTTCACTGACTTTACAGGGAAAGGGCAAGCACTGTCTACTTTGCATGCAAAAACTTTCCTTAGCTCATTAGAGATTTGTCATAGCAAAGCATTTAGAGGAAATAGCTGTGACTGTGCACCATAAGCCAGGGAATTCTCTCATCTGCTAAAATGGGTGGAGATGTGAAACAAGATTCAGCAAATAATCTGTTGGAGAGCGCTTTTCTGCTCATGCTAGCTTTTGCCTTGGGTGGCATTGTTTTTCTGAACCATCTAACCTGGCAGGTCCAGTACAGAGCTGCTCCCAGGCCTGAAGTAGAAAAAATACTGAGCCCAATCCTAATGGGTCAGGGTCAAGAGAAGTGAGATCAGTTCCTGTCCAGGGTCTTCTTTCTCCCATTCACCCAGGAGGGGATGAGAGAACGGCTTGCTTCTTCTGCAGGAGTTTTCTGTCCACCTGCTTCTTACAGATACTGCATCTCACAAACCTGTTTATGTTAGAGGTACATGAAGTGGTTGAAATCCAGTCACGTACAAAGTACATTCAGAGAATGATGATGTTTGCTTTTGGTAAGAAAATGTGTTTTTGCTTAGGCTCAAGTTACTTAATGATCTGTTAGAAATTCGGAACTGTGACCTAGCGACTGTTTGCTTGTGCAAGAAAACTGGCTGCTTTGCTTCTTTTATGCTTTGTCAGTCAAAATGACACTTGAAATTTTTGAGGTTGATCTGAGCTCATTTCAGGTTAAGAAGAATTCTAGAATTAAACTTTCTCAAAGAGAATTTAGTCAGTGGAGTGAGCAGCCAAAGTTTGAACATGAAGGAAAGCAAGCCTGGGACTTTGCACATTTCTCCAGGGTGACATTTCTCAACATCACTAAGCAAATTGGATCTGGCTAATGCTCTTAGGGTGAAATCAGAGTAGCAGATATGCATACTTTTGAATAAAAATTGCCACACTTTCTTGACACATGTCTTTTCAGTTCCATTCCTTTGTATTGTGATGTGTATACTTAGCTCTCTTAAAAACATATTTTAAATTTATAAATTCATAAAAGCATATTATTAGAAATATGCAGTCCCACTATCTTATACAACACAGCAGTTACATTTAAGCATATTTTGATTTCTTATTCTAAGATTTCTTATTTTAAATCATGGCATATTCTAAAACCAATTTGCTATAGAATAAGAAATTTGATCTATTCAACACTGAGGCAGGGTTTCTTGATTTTCAAGAGCAAATAAGAACCTGGATATTAAATGTCAGCATCTCAAGTTAATGGCTACAGAGATTAATTTGGAAGAAATCACAAACCAAGAAAGTAAAAGTTAAATATACAGAGATTATAGAAAAAAATTGAAGTATTATTTTCACAACCATGACATAAGCAATGGTTTCTTAAAAAGGATATAAAAAGAGAAAATCATAAAAGCAAAAATTTCTTTACTGGAATTTCCAAAAATTAAAATTTTATTTATTAGTGGCATTGGTAAAAATGAAAAGACCTCATAAATTTAATAGAATTTTAACAATATATGTATTCAATGAAGGATTTTTAAAAAATATTCTATAACACTGACTCTCGGTAGTAAAAGACAAAACTAACTTAAACTAGGCAAAAAATTTAAAAGAGATAACTTAAAGAAAAATATATAACAAACAATAGACTCATGGAGAGGTCACCAATGCCATTAGTATTCAGGAAAATACATTTTCCTAAAGTCTACAGCTGAAGAACACTTAATACCACTACGGTGGGTAAATTAAAAAGGGTGACTACCATGAGCAAGGTGGCAGAGCGACTGGAGGGTGCATAGGCCAGCTGGGGAATAAAATGGTACAGCTTTGGACAACAGTTAGGCGATTTCTTGTGAAATGAAATTTATGTTTACCGTATAATTCAGTGATCTTCTATGCATTTGCATAAGAGAAATGAAGACGCACGCCTGCAAAAATGTTTGTGTGAGAGTACTTATTTCAGTTTTCTTTTACAATAATCCCAACGGACAATCCAAACATCCATGAGCTAGTGAGTAGTGTAACAGATTATATTATGATCGTACAATGGTATCACAGAATGAAAAAAGGAACAAGCTACCTATACATGGAACACATAGGCACGTTTCAGAAACTTTATGATGAATTAAAGAAGCCAGATATGAAAAACAGCATCCTATATGGTTCTATCTAGATGAGAGAAATTGGGATGGTGGTTGCCTCTGAATCTGTGTAGAATGAGAAATGCTGGAAAAGGGCAAAAATCAAAAACAAAAACTAAAAACCAAACAAACAAAACTGTACGGCACAGAAATGCTCTTTATCTTCACTGGGTGACGGGTATGTAGGTGCACACATTTGTCAAAATTAATTGAAATGTGTACTGAAAAGCTGTTCCTTTTGTTAAGTGTCAATTATACTTTCATGGGAAACATAATAAAAGATTCATAAAGATTCATAGTGATTGTGATAATTTTATGTGTCAACTTGACTGGGCCACCAGATGCCCAGATAGCCATAGGAATCTTCCCAAAAGACGTTAGCATTGGAAAGGTCTTATTTGGCCCATCTGAACATCATCCAAAATACTGAAGGCCTAGAAAGATCAAAATAGAGAATGGCTGAACTCACTCTCTGCTTGGCTGCTAGAACAGGGACACTGAACTTCTTTTGGGTCTCTGGTTCTGAGGGCTTCAAACTGTACCACAGGGTTTTCCTGGTCTATAGTTTACAGAAGGTGAATCTGGGTACTTCTCAGCCTCTTAATGATAGGAGGCAATAAATCAATCAATCTATCTATTATCTATCTATCTATCTATCTATCTATATCTATAGCTAATCTATCATTTTTCTGTATTGGTCAGCTTTCCCATTGCTGGGATGCAATATCCAATACCCACAATTTAAATGAGCAAATGGTTTATTTGTCTCATGGTTGACTGTCTGGAAAGCAAAAAGCTCATGGGTGAAAGGGAGTCACAGGGGAAAACTGTTTAGAACACGGTGGGTAAAGTAGAGGACAGGAACAGCACCAGAGAGGAAGGCACTCAGAACAAGATGCAGATCCCCTGGTCACACTCCTATGACCCACCCAGACCAGAAGTGTGTTTTGTGAGAGGAAGAGAGATGGAAAGACAGAGAGACAGAGAGGAGAGAGTATTGAGAGAAAATTTATGAATTTTTAAGCAGCATTATGTTTAACATATTGCATAATTTTAAGTGTTGGCTAATTCAATCCACGTGAAGACTTTTAAAAAGTGCTACTCAAAATTATTTCTTTTGTAAGAGGTAGTTTAAATATTTTTCTCTGGAAAAGGTTTGTGCAAGTACATATCTTTTTCCTGTGTTCTGTGAAACACATTGTATAGATAGTTTTAGTAATTTAAAGTTCTCACAGCTTCTGAATGCTGAGGCATGCCATTTTGTTGAGATAACTGAAATAAAATAAAAATGTGGGCTTTTAAAAATGTCATAATTCATAAAATTAGGGTAATATTATTTATAGTGAAATCATTCAGTTCAAGTATTTCTCACACTTCCAGTGACAATTTCCATTATATATAAAAGGAACATCTTGTGTTATAGAGATTCTGGTAGCATAACTATTTCTTTTATAGTTGACAAATTCATTGCTCTCAGTAAATTTGAAACATAAGAAAAATCACTCTACTGAATAAGGACTTAATATATAATATTTAAATTTAAAATATTACACCATTTCCTCTCAATACATTTCCATGTATAGAAAGTTACTATGTATTCTGTTCACATGACAGAAAATACCCTGGGATTTTTGAATAATCAATCGCCAATACTTTGGGTGTTTTTCAAACTGATTTTCATTTAAGGAAAAACAATCATAAACTCATAAATGATATGGAGAAAGTACACTGAAAAATATCAGAGTGTATACAGTAATGATCACAAGTAGGGCATTCTAATTATTTAATAAAACCATCATAAATCTATGCTGACATGATCTCCTTTTGCAAATCTTCAGAATAATAAATGATCTTCTTCAACCTGGTTAGTCTGTCTGGTTGTAGTTTCAGAATCATAAATCTCTTTTTGTTTACAGCCAAAACCTTTCTAATAGTCTTCTCAAGGACCGAAGAAGTAAGGGGTCACACTGACCCTGACTTACCCAAGCATTTCCAAATATGCCAGATCCCAGCAAAGCCCTACATCATCCAGTCACTACACAGCATAAAAAAAGCTATTACCAACTACACATATTGCAAAATTTTAGGGTGACTGCATTTATTTTCCTGTAGAAAGTTTCTGTTTACACAAAATGAAGCAACTTCTCAATGCTTAAAGAATAAAGCTTCATTTTCTATAGAAATAAACACATTTATCTAAATCACTCTGAGGACATACATTTTGGTATACAAGACATTAAAGTCTGCGTGGACTATTGGAGACCAAAGCCAAGGAAAGTGACTAGATAAAACAGAATCATAAAATAGAATAATACATAACTTAAAATAATTGTAATACTATAAAATTTAATGACAAAACATGGTACACATCATAGATATAGTTATAAAATATGGAATTGTAAAAGGCATATTACGCTATGGTAGTCACCATTTTCCATTGGCTAATGTATTTTGAGAACCCCAGTGTATGTCTAAAATTGTAACTAGTACTAAACACTGTACATGTCATGTTGCTCTCACATGTACATACTTACACTAAAGTTTAATTTATATATTAGGCACAATAAGTGATTGATAACAATAATAATACAATAGAACAATTATAACAATAGACTTTGATAAAGTGTCCAGCATCACCATGAACATATATGCATAAGTAAATGTGAATAGAAGCACCGCAATATCAAGAGAGTCACTGTGACAACTCAGGTGTAAGTGATTATAGAGCAGGTAGTGCACACACAGTGTGGATACACTGGACAGTGGGATGATTAATATCCCAGGCAGAATGGTACAGGACAGCATAAGAGACTATCAAACTACTTGGAACAGCATACAATTTCTGAATTACACACTTACAGAATTCTTCATTGAGTATTTTTGGACTGCAGCTTACTGGGACTAACTGAAGCTAATGAAAGCAAAATATAGAAAAGGGAAGATTGCTGTGTGAATTACATAGTACGTACTGCATTACACATATTATAATAATCTCAGTGATGATAAATATAATGAAAAACAGGATCAAAGCAGTGCAAGAATGTTTTATTATCAGAATGGCACTTGAGATCAGAAGGGGATTTTAAAAGGTAGAATGCCAGTAAGGTGAAAGTGACATACTAATAGTTCCCACCTCATTTTACATTTAGCTAAACCTATACTAATCCAAAAACTATATTTTAAGAGAAGGTAAAAATCACTAAGAACTCCATTGTCTTTAGCCCCAATGAAATTACATGAAATCATGAAAGTATTTTTATCTCTGCAATTATGTTTACTGAAATAACCACTGTTGATTGTTTTAAGTGATTTCTAACAGTCTTCCATCTTTATTTCTTTATAAAAATTAATATTTTAAGATGTTTATAAATTTTATCAATTATTCCAAACTCTGCTTTAGATTTTATTTTCTCTATAATTTTTCTTAATTGACTATTATTTATAATTTATTATTTACTTACTATGTATACCATATATTGTAGAACCTGTATCTCTAATGCTTCTAAGAATACTGTGGAGAATATCTGATTCCTGTCAGTTTATAAGGAAGAAAGGATGGAAGACCTGGGAACACCTTATTTTGTTACATCTCATGAATATCAGAGGCTGTATTTGAATCTAGGACTATCTGGTCTTAAAGATGATGTTTTCACTACATACATCTTATTACCTCACCATAGAACTGTACAATGTTTGGCTACCTGAGTTGTAAATCAAAGTTGAGTTCTGGGCATACTACTAGTCAACGCTATTACATTTAACAGCATGAGTATATTAAAGATGCATGTTTGTAGAGATGTAAAGCCTACCACTAGTTCTGGTGAGGCAATAGAACCAGAACGTACATCAATCACCTCTAGAAACACTAACTGGCATTTTATTATCTGCATTTGGATATTTTTGTCTGGGGTATAAATGGCAAAATTACTGGAGAAACCAATCATGGGAGCTTAGAATAAGAACTCTAACATCAGATCCCTCTTGGCAATTGTTTCTGTCCATTCTCCTCCCTCTGGAGGGTCTAGATTTTGGAGTTTGCTCTCATGGGAGATTTCCTATTGTCTCTAATCCACTGCAGTGACCTAGAATGCTACCAAGAAGAAAGCAATGATATTTGATATGCTGCATAAAAGAGATCCAAGTTATTCTCCCCCAGAGACTAGTTTTTATAGTCTGAAATTTTGTGTTCTTCCAAAATTAATACACAGAGATCCTAACCCCCAAGATGACAGTCATAGGGGACTCAGGAGGGGAAAGGTAATCTGGTCAGGGTGACATAACCCTCAAGAATGGGATAAGTGTCTTTATAGAAGAGGATCAAGAGCCACCCCATTTTCCATTCTCCAGAAATTGCATCCTCATCATTTCTTATAGTCTCCAGATCCGTGAGATACAAATATATGGTTTGTAAGCCATCTGGATTATTGTATTTTGTTATAGTAGCCTAACAGACTAAGCCATTAGTAGACTGTGTTAGACATCTACTTTGAACCCTCTACCTTTACCCTAAAGTAATACGTGTGTCAGGTGAGCTTGTATGTATGTATATGTGTGTGTGAGCAAGAATATTTGACTCGCGAAGGTCAAACGGCTTCATTTTGAAGTGTTCTTTGTTTTATTGAAATAATCCTATAATAAATATAAGCAATTTGAAAAGGTATATGTGATGAGTTTTCTGTTTACTACATCAAACTCTGCAGAGTAAATGTGTTGGTCAATGCTTTATTGTAATTTAGGTTCCTGTAGCTCTGGTAAAAGTAATAGATATGATTACCAGGATGGCCTCAGTTCAACCTTGAATATTTTATCTCCTGGAAGATGTTGAGCTCATGTAACCCTCTAGATGTTCAAGATCCCCTTTTACAGTTCTTACAGCAAGGACCACTTATCTCTGAACTTCTTCTGTTTCTGTGTCTAGTTCCAATTTTAAATAAATGTCATTGTCTGATTTCTCATTTATCAGTCCCATTTAGATAACAGAAGACAGTCAGATAACCAAGTTTACCTTGTTGGATAAAAAGTCTTAGTATAGATTTATGATGCATTAAAATGATACAAAAGTTAATAAACATGTGTTAAAGTCCAGGTTATCACTCATTCTGCCAGTATAAATGCCATATATCAATTGCATGGAATGTTCAAGTCAGATTAATAAAATACATTTCTAAAAGTAAACTTTTACAGTAGTTTTCCCATTGTTTTCAATTGCTTTAACCCCTTTGGGAAGTGTGTGATGTGTCAGTTTACACATTTCCATTTCCAGAGTACTTTATAGCATCCATTGGTCACATTCCACTAATATGGTATAGTTTTACCAAAAGAAACTGGCTTGAGAGAACATGAGAGGCCAGGGGATGTTCATAAATCACAGAAGGGTGACAGTGGCTGGGCAAGCGAAAACCAAATGGGAAAGAGACAGAGAGAGAGGAAGAGCAATAAACTGAGAGAGTGGGAGAGAAAGAGAGAGAGAGAGAGAGAGAGAGAGAGAGAGAGAGAGAGAGAGACTCTACAACACAGACCAAAACATTTCCAAATGTTTTGTAATCCACATTTCAACTCCTTCAAGTAACACGTACTAATTTTATAAATGGCATGCTTATGGATGCCTTTATTGCAAAACAAAAATTCCTAGACTGTCACTATGAAGGTACCAGACACAAGGAATTAATAAAGGTCCAAGTCCACATGGGGTAGACAAACCATGTGGCCCAGTGCTGTGACAGTCTGGATAAACTAAACTTTGCTTGGTTGTCTTTTGAAGGACCTCACTGGGGAGGCGACATACCATCTGGACTTTGAAGCATAAGTAATTACCCAGGAGGAAGTTGAAGGAAGGTCTAAGAAAATTTACCTTTGCCGATCTTGCCTTACAGTTCCTAAGGTATCCTGATAAATATTTCATAAAGATTGTCTTGAACCATATAACCACTATATGGATGTTAAAGGTCTTAGAATTGATGATTATAAAGAAAAAAAGCCCAAGTTTGCTCAGTGTAGTGACATAAACATGCAATCCCAGCACTCTAGTTGGCGGAGGCAAGAGAATAAAAATAGTTCAAGTCTAGCCTGGGAAACTTAGTGACTTACCTTTTTAAAAACAAGTAATAAGAGGATGAAGGTGTCACTCGGTACAAAGGCCCCCAGTACTGCAAGAAAAAAAAAATCTTCACGTTTGCACAGTTAGCTAGTGGCAGATTCGATTTCAGGTATGAATCCAATATTGTATAATTCCTTGTTTTTTCTACTCCAAAACAATTCCTTGAGGAAATTTTGGAGAAATATCCTTGAGTGGCAGAGTTGTAGTATTTTGGCACAGAATGGCAAGTTAGACACAGAGTGAGCGGATCAGTGTGTAGTTTTAGTAAAGGGGCTGCCAAGATATGAAATTAAAAGCTGTTTCCTGTTTTATTCTGCTAAGATTCATCCTTTAATGTTAATGAATACATTCACTTAATATTTATTTGCACAACCAACACATATGCTTCATACTGCCATATGCGTGCTCTGTCATGAAATGCCAATCTTGTAATTCTACATTAATTCTTTCTTTTCTTTTTCAACTTTGGTAGCATTTTTTTCTCATGAAAAGATGGTCTCAGTTGCAGTTATCTTTTATTCCAATATTCAAGTTCAAAAAAATGTACATTTTATGTCTCCAAACTTTAAACTCCATTTTATCATGAATTCAAAAATTAACCTTCAAAGAACCAGTTGTTGACTGGTCTGCAGATATTCATTTATCATAAGAGCTAACTTTTGTATTTGATTTACGCTTCTATTGAAAAGCACTCTGGCCCAAATGAATTAAATGTCAAACCTCTCATTTCAAAATTCATTGGCCTACTAGTCTGTAGTGGTATTCTGTTTCACATAAAGTTGTTTGGGCCAGCTGAAGTCCTGATCTGGGTTGGCCATAAAATGTCCCATGACATTTCTGAGAGAGTTAGAGGCGTCAAACCTAGAGTTTTGGCCAAATTCCAGATTAAATCATTGGCTTTTGCCTCTTAAATTCTCTCCTTGGCTTTTGATGGGATTCTTGGCGATTTTTCCAGTCTTGCCTTTGAATTATTGGAACAATCTCTTCTCCAGTCAGATAGTCACCAAAATTGACTCATAATATGTACTTATATTCAAATCAACAGATCAGTATGTTGAGGAAATTTCTACCAGGTTCCTGGACTATAGTAATTGGGAAGTCTCTGGGCTTCCTTATGCTCCAGTGACTTTTTGAAACTACTCAAAAATTAGTGGCTTAAAGCAATGACCACAGTTTTACTTCAGTGTCTGAAAACTAGGTGAGGGTTTTAGAGATGAATATCTCTGCTGTACTCTGTATCAAATGGGAGAATCCAAAGTGCTGGAGACTGGATTGTTTAACATGTTTGTCACTGGCACATCTGACAGGTGATGCTGGCTGTCACTCAAGACCTCGACTGGGACTATATTTGGCTTTTCCAATTGGCCACGTACCTTGCTCATAGCTTAAATGCTGGGTTTTAGGTGTGAGTACCTTGAGAGGGAGTCAAGTTGGAGCTGAATCACTGTTTCCTAATTTAACCTTTGAGATTAAATAACATAATCTGAAATATTCCTTTCATTCAGAATGAGTTATTATTGCCAATCCAAATGAAAGGGAATGGGAATGAGATGTTACCTTTTGGAAGCAGATGTATCAAAGAATTTGTGGATATATTCTAAATCACTGCACTTATCTTTTTAACTCTATTTAAAAAAAGGAAAAGTGTCCCTTCCTTTTGAGCACTTTTTTCCCCTTGGGACAGGAAAAGGAGAAAAACAAGAAGTGAAAAGATTGTATTTGTATAGGTATACATATATATGTGTGTGTGTGTGTATGTATGTGTGTGTGTGTATATATATATATATATATATATATGATAAATAACTATACTACTATCTGTAAGTTCATCAAAAAGAACAGTTTATGCTCTCATTGTTCGTGTTTTTTGCCTAAATTTATAGCCTGAACAACTACTTCTAAGATAAAAATATGCAATATATTAACTAGTGTTAATTTCCCACTATGTGTTGAAATTCTGTATCTCTTCTTTCTTTTGTTTTGTTTTTAAAATTAAAAAATAAAAAGAGGAAAAGGAACATTAGATAGTATCAGATGCCAAACTGTCTAATTCTGATCTCCCTGTTTACAGAGACTATGTAAGTATAGTTTTATGATAGAGTGTGTACTATTTTTTTAAAAAATTAGGCAGGTATCCAGGAAAAATTCAATATGCTGTTTTTGTATGTAAAGTTTCATTGAGACATAAGTATAATATTTAATTTATGAATTGTCTGTAGTTTGAACTCAACAATGAGAGAGGATTACTGCAATAGAGACCTATGAGGTATAAATCTTAAAATATTTGTCATATGGTCCTTTACATAAAATGTTTGCTAACCCACTTTATGCTGTTTATGCATTGTAATATAATTTCTGGTTTTGCTTAATGCTAACTAGCTGAACACCAGTGTCTTGGTTAGTAGTCTAAAATTACCATTTACCACAAGTGGAAAAGTGTCGAGAAACCTGGACTATGTTTGCAAAGCCATATAAATGATAAAGAGGTCTATAGGCACTACATTTATTGCATCACTCAAGGTTCAGTCAAGAAGAGCTACTCAGGGATTTTCTACAGAGATTTGACCAAATGCACTATGGGAAGCTAGTTCACCAG
>PVJX010012419.1:0-50368 GCA_004027295.1 Dolichotis patagonum
CTAGTGAGGCAGCCCTAAGGAGGATGTGGGTGTTCGAGGGGTGTCACCTTGGAAGGGAAGGGGAAAACGTCTAGGAGTCGTGCTGCAAATCCTTGCCGCCAGGGGAGTCCAGACAGCAGAAGACTGGAGGGTCAGGAGTTAAGCCAGCAATGGACAGAGAGGCCACCAGCAGCTTTGTGTCTGTCCACAGCCCTCTCACGAGCAGCGGATGATGTGAGGGACCCGCAAGCAGGCCGTGGAGGCCAAGGGTCACCACCTGGAAACTCTGCTTCCTATTATCCGTCTTTTGTTTTGCTTTTTAATTTTGGGCCCCTCATTATTTTCTGATATGAAACGAATACACAAGTACACATAAGAGTCAATCAATCATAAAAACAAATAGGTAAGCCGAGGGCTCTTAGTTACCAAAGAGTTAAAAAAATGTTTTCTTCTCTAAGTTTGTTTTTCATAGTGACACTGGATTTTAAGTTTGTATATATTTTCAAATTGTTGGTTCTTGGTTGCTTAGAATGCAGAGCAAAATGGGAGTAAAAAAGAAAAACTCACGCTATTTAATCCTGAAGAAGTATTTGTTTCTGAGTTCATTCCTGAGTCATTTCAGGATACACGTATGTGTGAGCGGAACCTGTCAGCTATTCGTTAGCCTTTTCTATACCATGAAAGACAAGTGGATAGAACGTTTCCGAGGCAGAGGTAATACCACCGAGCTGCTCTGGAGAGCAGCATCCCTCGAGCACTGGCGCTCACCTGACCTCTGACTCTGACAGAGGGCGTTGTTGCACCCACAGGAAGCAGCCCTGAGAGGAGGCCGCCCCTTCTGCCCATGCTGGGGTGCGCAGCAGTGAGGCACCATAGCCAGTCCATGGCCGCGCTCAGCAGCAGGCCAGGCGGCCGTGAGCTCTCAGCACCCACTCTCCTTACACTGCGACTTCCAGGCCCTGGGCCTTGGGTCGCCAGAGTGCAGCCTGTGGTCCCAGGGACCCTGGAAGTCCTTGCAGAGTGCTCGGCCAGAGGAGAGGGCAGATAAACTTCATCCAGCTGCAACAGCGGCACAAAGCTGGCACAGTCCTTTCTCAGGCCCTCAGGGTCACTCACAGATGTGGCAGGGTCACTGATGAGTGGCAGGGATGTACTAACTGTATGCAGTTCCCGCCCCTGAGGAAGGCACCAGTCTTCTGAATGAGGTTAAAATCTTTCAGAGAGCCTTACAAGATCTGTGGCCTAACTCAGAGACCCCAATGGACACCAAGACTTCCAAAAATCTATGACCAGAGATGAGTCGGAAGCTGGGACAGGGCAGGAGCATGTTGGACCTGTGTCCAACCACTGATGCACCTCATGCCTCTTAGAAGGACAAGAGCATCACATCTCCTTCAGCTCCACGCGGAGCTGGACCTTGTGGCTGCCACAGCTGCTGTGGTCAGTACCACACGGGCTCAGCCTGCCAGGCCGCACGGGGCCTCCTCTGTGGACAGAGGCCAGTGAGCAGTGCTGTGTGGCCACTCGCGGAAATGGGCAGCACGGTACAGGATGAAATCAGGTGGCCAAAGGCCAAGATTCTTAGCAAATCGAAGCCCTTCTGTCCTCCCCCTTCGGAAGGCCTGGACACTGAGCACTTCAACAAGGAACCTCGCGGCAGAGTGCATCATTAGGACTGTAAGTACATCTCAAAATGTGTTACGTTTTCTTGATAAGTCTGTCTTCTAAATCTGTAATTAGGGACTTCTAAAACAGCTAACGTTTTTTGAAAAACAAAACCACAATACACTGTAATTGTCTATTAAGTCAATGAGTACTCAGGGACTTTTAAAACTGTTGATTACTTGCTTGCCGTGATTTAGAAAAAGTACTGAAGATTTGTTCTGAAATTCTCTTTAAAATGGAATTAAATTGAAAATATATTGCTACTGCACTAAGCTTGATGATCTTCAGTTCTTTGCAGCAATGGCATCCACTCATCATATTTATTGTTCCAGATCTGGACTATAATTTCATTAATTCCTATTTCATAATCTAAGTGAATTTCTAGCTCTGGTTGCATAAAACTTGGTGATCCCACCAAGTTCCAACTGCCCTAGAGAAGGTCTTCTTAATCATTCATTTTTTAATGTTGAATAAGTACTTTATTTCACTTACCAGGATTAAACAATGGACCAGACCATATGGTGCATTCACAAGTCATTCTGTTGTTTTATACATCTCCGATGTGATGGCCTAAAATGGATAAAAATGAACAATAACTTTTATCAAGTTAAGTTCTATTATCCTCATTTATATTCACAAGTTACATAAATTAGTAATGTTCCCAAGATCTTCAATATAAATTATAAGACAATATATATTATAATTTTTACTGTTACACTATTAGCATAGATTTTAGATTCATAATAATGCTTCATTTAATTTACTTTGTAATCAAACATTACAATTACTTCTAAACATAAATCAACAGAAGCTAAAGAAAAAAAAAAGACACAATTATTTCGCTATGGAAGCCAGCTATGCAATCTGTTTTCTGTCTGTCAACTTCCTATTTAGAAAATTCCCTTTGTCACGGGGGTGGCATTTTGGCCCACATCTCTCCTGCAAGTCCTGACTAGGTGAATCCCAGCAGCAGGGCTCATGCTCAATGGCTGTGGGTCAGAGGCCCGGGCAGGCTCTAGAGATGCACCTCTGCCTTACACAAGTGGGTACCCAGCTCTTAGACAGAGAGGAGAATGTATGTTTAGAAGCTGGATCCTGGAAAAACAATGGCAGATACACCAGTCACCACCCCACCATCCGGGAGGCCCACACTTGCATGGGAACAGACGAGAATTTAAAATAATTAGATATCCCGGGAAGCATGATGGAGAAAAGGAAGTAGTGAAATGGAAAACAGTGACAGTTTTTCTTAGAAGAGACATTTGAGATGTGTTCTAGCGATGGGGAGAGACTCATCCATTCGCGGAGCACGAAGTCCGCGTGGGACAGAGAAGGCGCACAGGCATGGAGGAAGGAGCCCGTGTTTCAGAGGCTGAATGGAAGGAGCACAGAGGACAAGAGGCAGAGAGAAGCCACGGAGGTCAGAGGCGCGGCCACCACCTGCCTTCTCTCTTCTCAGTTCCTCTCCCCGCTGGCTGGCTTGCAGTGGTGTCTATTAGGGAACAGGAAGCCTCAAACCAGGCGGGCAATGCCAGCCACTGGTTTCTTCTGCTCCTGGAGTTGCTGACCAAGTCCGGGAAAAGGTCTGTCCGGCTGCTTCTGCATGGTAGACATCGGCTGCTGGCAAGTCAGGGCACCCATGGCCAAACTGTGGCTTTGGCACAGCATGTGGGGCACCGAGGGTACACAGGAGCCATTAGCGCCTCAGAAAAGAGGCCCAGGACTTGCAGAGGGCATGCGGAGAGCAGAAGTCTGGGGTTAGGAGCTTGTCCCCATGCAAGGACAGCCTGGGGATGGGAAGCATCTTGAGGCTGACCCCAGATTGTCTGCCTCCTGGGCCTCCAGCCTGGCAAGGATCCGTTTTAGGGCAAGACCAGGCCATCTCTTCTCTGGAGAGAGCCCCCCACACCCTGTGATGCCACCATGTCATCTGCTATTTCTCGGTGCCACCCTCTTCGCCTGTCTCCCAGCACTGGTGGGTCCTATAAACAGAGGACGCTGTCCCCTCCGGAATCTGGACCCAGCATCTCTACCAGGTGGCCCAGTGGGATGTGGAGGAGAATCACCTGGCAGTAAGGTGGGCAAATCACCCCCAGTCTCACCTCTGAACAACAGCTATGGCTTTGCCAAGCCCCAGAGGATCCTTCGGCTACATCCTGTCTTTGGAGACCCCCAGAGAGCAAGTGCTTTCTCTGGGTGGCCTCAGACCCTCTGAGGAGATGAACCTGATCATCTCGCTGACATCTCTCTACCCAGGCGGAGACAGCAGCTCAGCACCTCTCAGATGACAGCTGCCAGTGCTCACATCAGCCTCCTCTGTGGGTCACTCCAGGCCATGCCCACGGCTGCCCAAGGGCTCATTGCCCAAGGGCCAGTCACACTGGGTCTTGTCACCCCAAGGCAGTTCGTTACTTGAAGACAAATGCTCTGCAAGTGCCCTGGTGAGGGCATCTATTAGCTATCAAGTGGGGCATCCACTCTGCACGTCTTTAAAAATACGGTTCTTATGTCTCAAACTTTATCTACCTTATTAGAGGCTCTGGGAACTGAAAATATTTAAAAAGCATCTTCATGTAACTGAGTATTTCATTTTCCTTAACCTTGATTTCTGAGAGAGGTAAAAGGGCAGGGAAGGTAGACGAAGGTGTCGCAGGGGTCAGCACGAGAAAGCCAGTGGGGACCCCGAGTCTGCACTGGAGGGGAGAGGACCGAGAGCGCAGGCAGAAGGGCGGCCCTCTGCACCTCTTCAGCCAGTGCTTCCTGAAGTGTGTTCACCGCCTGCTGGAGCCACGCAGGCCCCAAGGAGTAAGAGAGGCGCCGCGAAGACTGCTGGGGCCGCGGTGGCAGGCGGCACAGCCTTAACTCCGTGGATGGCCATCTCCTGAGTCTGCAGTGTGCACGGAGATGCAACAGCAACATCCTGTCCCGCAGTGGTGGGTCAGACCGTGTCAGGGGAGGAGGAGTGAAGATAGACACAAAGAGCACACACCATCCCATCAGCCCCTGTGCCACTGCACGTCATCCCATCAGCCCCTGCGTCGGTCCAGCGATGACAAGCAAGTGGCCTGGCTGAGGAGCACTGCGAAGGGCCTTGGGGGTGGAGGGCCAGCAGGGTCTTGCTTGGGGTGGGGGATGAGCGCTGAAAACCTCTGTGAGGACTGTACAGGGGCTAGACAAGGACAAAGGCCATCCCTCAAGTGTTGGGCAGAGGATACAGTGGACAGCAAAGAGTTCACCTTTCTGCCCAAATGCTGGCAGGGATTAGAACGTGGCCCAAGAACGACGGAGGCGGCATGGACGAGGAAGCCCCATGGCCTAAACCAGAAATAAAGCAAGGGCGCCTGGGTGCAGCTCAGGGGTGGACTGCTTGGCCCACATGGGTGAGGCCCTGGTTCCATCCCCAGCCGCAAAAAAGGGAAGAGAAGGAAAAAAGAAAAAAAAGAAACAAAGAGAGCAGAAGACTGAGGGAAATGCCAGTTAGGACCACTTGAACTGCTAACTAGAAAACTATTGAACAACGCTACTGAGAATAACTTTATTTCATGAGTGATACATTTATAATATATTCAGATCTTTAAAGATCAGCAAAACCAGTTTTCACTGACCTTGACTTAGAGGGGCTACATACCACGTGTCTAAATCAATCACTCCGTTTTGAACCCTCCTACATGTTGCCCAATACTCACTCAGAGACCAGCACCCCACTTCCAGGTGGTACGATTTTTAACACTTACCTAGGGAAGAAAACAGCCCGCTGTGAAAGCGCTGGGAAGTTAAGTCAACTCCTGATTTTCCGGACCAATGAAGACAAGTCGAGTCCCGGGAGGCAAATGTGCCCTGCACTTTGCCCAGCCCCGCTATTCCTGAGGAGCCCTGGGCACCTTAAAAGCAGTCGGCTGGTGTGTGTGTCCCGGGACTTCAAGGCCAGGAGGAAAAGCCACGCCCCCAAAGACAGTCCCAGAAGAAGGAAATTTAACTCCAAGACTTTCTAACGGCAGCACCTCCGGTGTTGCTCCCCAACCTCAATCAATTGCTGACATATGTACTCCCAGACACCCTGTCCCTACAAAGGCGCACTGGACATCGGGGTAAAGGAAAGCAGCTGTGCTTACAGAACTTCAGATGGGCCAAGGCCCCTGCTGGTCCCCAAGGCACCTGGGCAGGTGGGGGTCTGTCCTTCAATGTTTTGGCATCTAAGAACTTTGGGACATGAAACATAACAGAGAGACCTTGACAAAATAATGGTGCCCAACTTTAATGAGTGTGCTCTGATTTTCACTAGCAAAAGCCCGCCAGGCACGGCTGCATGTCCGCTACCACCTACACCCTGTGCCTCCAGTGAGGGATGGCAGTGAGCCCACTGGGGACATGAGGGTCAGGCAGGGGAGCACCAGGGACGCAAGGACAGCCACCAGGCAGCTGCTGTCCCCACGTCAAGCACACTGGCTCCCCTGAAGCCCAAGGGGAGGACTCCTGTTGTCACTCCCCATGGGCTTTTCTCAGTCTCCCTTGCAAGAACTGGGCAGCATTAGGGTCCTGGCCCAAGCTGACGCACAGGGATTTGGGCAGCAACAGGGGCCACAGCAAGTACCTGGCCTTGGCCCTCTTTCTGTGAGACACTGAAGGTCACCAGCAAAATGGAAACAAAAGGGACTATTGTTTATTTAGAAAGACCTAAAATTTTAACAAATTCTAATCAAATTTGTATGAGAATCAGTGAGCTTCAGCTTTGCTCGAGGATGGCCATTTCCATGGCTACAGACTGCCACCAGGCCACGTCCAGCCTTTGCTTGGGAGGCCAGCTCAGCATAGCTCTCTGGGCATCTTCTTGGGTTGATACCAATGCATCTGCTCACTCTTTGGCACCAAGATAGGAATCTACACTTTGCTTCTCCTCATGCACAGGCAACTGTGTTATTTTATTCTATTTCACACATTTGTAACTTGCAGCCTCTTCAGACACACACTGGAAACTCTGTATACACATATATGCAGGGTGCATGCATGTGTAAACATGAATTTTTCATCCTTAGTTTCCAAGGCATTTTTTATAATACTAGCTATGTGTTGAAAAAGATCATGCATAGTCATAAAGAAAAAGATATGTGAATACTAATTTAAAAACTAGGCAGTGTGATTGAAAACCATAGTGAATGTCAGAATTTTTAAAAATGTATTACAGTAAAAGGCACACTGTTGTTAATCCTCCTCAAAATACTCTTTACTCACTTTGAGCACACTTAACTGCATTGTTCTTGCCGCTTTCTGAAGCCTTTCTGGAAGGCCTCTTTCATGAGTGTCTTTAGTTGCACTGCCTGTAGCTCCCTGATTTCTTCAATCTTTTTAAAACGTTTACCTTTTGTTGTAGTCAGTGGTTGTGAGGAGAACAACTAGAATCAGGCCGCAGAATTTGTGCTATTATTTTATGACGGTCACCCAGAGTTAAACACAAGAAAGTGTAGGAGGAAATCTGTCCACAACACTAAAGACCAAGAATGTTCAGCCAAGGGCCTGGATCCCTCATCAATGTCCTGCATGAGTCCAGCTGAAGACCTAGAGCCCATGACAGTGCCTCCCAAGAGTCCAGCTGGGGGTCTAGAGCCCACGAGAAGGACTCACGCCAGTCTGTTTTACATGTCTGTGCTGGGAAGGCCCAAAGGTCAGCGGTGGAAGCTAGAAAGTCTATGCCAGCAGGGTGAAGGATCTGTGCTGGTAGGTTGAGGGTTCTACACCAGAACCAAGAAGTCACACTCAAAATAAAGACCAGGGCTGTCCTGAAAAGCACCACAGCCATCCTCAGTGACACGGAAGTCCCAAGCTCCTTGGATGATAAGCACAGTCGAGTACAGGCCAGGAAGCCAGCGTGACAGCTTCTCCTGGAGATTAAACAGCACACATCTTCCCCTCCAGAGCCAGGAAGCAATGCTCGATGTAAGGACCAGAGCTTCGCCAAAGTGAACCACGGCCACTCTCACCAATAAAGTCCTGAGCTCTGACGATGACAATGGTTAAACTCACCCTGGGGAAGCTAGTCACGACAGGCTCCTCTGGGAGAACCAATGGCTCACACAGCAACACTTAAAAAAACCCACAATGCCTCACTCTTCTTCTCCACATCACTGTTTATGCTGGCAGCTTTCCTCAGGTGGACATCTATACTCAGCACCATGCTGATTTAATTCAGCTGATGTTAAGTTGACCACCAGTTTTTAATCCATAACACCTTTCATGGTCATTTTCACTTGCAGGAAGAGCTCAAAGTCACCTGGTGCCAGATCCAGTGAGCAAGGCGGATGAGGAAACACTATAATGTTTTTACAAGCCTGCCTTCCGTCAGGTGGCACTGGGCAGCAGCATTCATAGACTGTTTTTCTTTTTAATCCAAGCAGACTAAAGACACCAAAGAGGACTTTGAAATGCTTCAGAAAGTAACAAAAACAATGGGATATGTGCATGTGTTGAGAGCAAGGAGGGCATATTTTAAGGGATATTAATGGCAATGTGTCTTTTACTGTCAAATTTTAATTGAAATATCCCCCATATATTTTGATCATACTTTATATCTTGTTTTTCCTTTTGATCATTCTTATAGTATCACTAGTAAGAAAGCTGCTTAATATCTTTTGTAAAAATTCACTACAGAAAATTTAAAAAAAGGAAGTTCAACTTGGATTCCAACTTTATAAAATTTAATAACGGATCAGATAGTCTCTAAGATTTTTTTTCTAAGCCCTGGTCATTTATTAGACTCTACAGTTTTAGATCAATAAGGCAATCATATGACATATAAAAAGTAATAAATACAGTTGTTGAGTCTCATAAACAAAACAGTAAAATGCAAGAAAACACCCTCAAAATGAAAATATCTAAAAACGTTGGTCAGATGACTTAATCTGCTCATACGACATTGTGCATGGTTTCATAGATTTACTTATAAAATGTAATTATTTTGATCTTATTATCAAGGATACCAGACCTTATCGTAAGAAAAGGGTGGAGAGCTGTCTGCAGAGCCTCAGGAGGCCAGGGCTCAATGCTGGACCCACATCTGTTTGGTATAAATGATGAGTTTTTAGAGAAAATGGCAGAAAGGCAGGGAGATGAGAACAGTACAGACTGAGAGAGGCCATGGGTACGTGCAAAGAAATCTAGAGCCCAGGGCTGCCAGGTACCAAGCATGAGTCTTAAGAAAGGAGATACTGAGGTGGGAGAGAGGTTTCACACAACCCTTTCAGGAAGGAGATGGAGAGAGACTCTCAGGAGATTCTTCCCTGCCCATGTCAGCCCACAGACAGCGTCCCTGGAAGACACAGCCTGATACGTGATTCTGTTTGTTACTGAAAAATAATTCACTGATAAGTGATTAAGCAACAGAATCGATTTTGGAGTAGGAGTGTGTGTGTGTGTGTGTGTGTGTGTGTTTGCATCTACAGTGCAGGCATGGACAATAAACATTAAGCCATACTACAAGTGTCTCATAAAGTTTAGATTCTTAGAGACCAATAAAACAGAAATATGGGGGCCTGGCAAGTGCAAGGTCCTGAGTTCAATTCCTGGTCTAAAAAAACCCCAAAACAAAGAAAAACATGATGCAGATATGAACCACTACAAGCACATGGTCAACCAATCTCTAATAAATCATACTAAAATGATTAAAAGAAATGAAATTTATAACCAAAATGCAACACAGCAATAATAGAAATCATGACCAAGTGAAGACACCCAATTATACATTATCTTTCCTCCCAGTTCTAGGGATTCTAATTACCCAAGTATGAACACACAGCATCGGGGTCTTATAGTATTTCCAACAATAAGCAAACATCAAGCTTCTAAGAAAAATGAATTATAGTTTTTGGAAAACTTCAATCACATTAATTTTAGTTCAATTGACTCTTTAATAATTCACATAGTGTTATATAAAAATGAAAATCTATAAAATGTTACAACATTTCATGATAACAACACTAGTTAGGCACGTTATACGAGCCAGCCACGTTGTGAAATGCTACAGGCACCTGATCTCATTTCTTCATCGTAGCTTAATGTAATAGATATCATACCTATCTTGTAGATGAGAGGATGGAGGCGCACAGACATGCCACTAGGCAAGCAGCAACGCTGCCTTTAGTCACTCTGACCCCAGTGTTCTCCTGTTGTGAGCACCTGACCACATTTTGTAGAACCTGCATTGTTTACTGCATCCCAGCCTCAACAGGAAGCTCTGGGCCACTCACCAGCTGAGTGCGCACCATTTTTTGAGAGTTTGAAATCATGGTGACAGCATGGCGGATCCTTCCGAGATGGGCTCTGAAGAAATGACAGGGAAAATCCATAGGACTTGGCGACTGGCTGCATGTGTGGGCAGAGGAGGGGAAAGCAGAAAGTGGAGTCTGCGAATGAAGCACTTAACAGGCAAGGAGGACCCACGGAAGAAGGCGCAGGGCATGGGCTTGGGTTGCAGTTCAGGGCTGACGTGCGGACATCAGGATGCTTGAGAGACCTTCCACGGGGAAGCCGGTAGGCAGCTTGGGAGGAGCAGGGCACAGGTGAGTGGGAGGGGAGAAAGCTGCACCTGTCCTTGTAATTGCAATCCAGCCCTATGCTGGTTGAAATTGTCCTGAGATGAGAAAGTTCCTAGCTGAAGGATGCATGTGGCAGGAAGGGTTCTGAGCTGCAGTGTTAGTATAACATGAGAAGCAGCTGCCAGGCATGCTGGGCTCAGGTGGAGGGAGAAGTGGAGTCACAGGACAGCACAGAGCACAAACTCTGAACCCCATGAGAGCCGCCCAGGGCTGCCCTAGCTTCCCACTCCACGCACACTCTGTTTGCCAGTGCAGTGTGAGTCCCCCAAGGGTGGTTTCTCCCAGGTTTCGCAGTTGCTGAGCACAGTATAAGCCTGTCTGCTGCCTTCTTTAGCCAAGGACCCTAACAAGAAGTTAGGGGACTCTTCCACAGCTGCCACAAGTCCTTTCAGTGTAAGGTTCAGCCATTGCTAGGTCTCCTCCTCCCAGGATACCCTCATAGCACAATAATATTCCAGCTTCCTCCCAAGACACAGAGGGAGGCAAACAGCACAGAGGGAACAAAACAAGCATAAGAATAGCGAAACCAAGCAGGGACGTCTGGAACCAGCTATTAGTCATGTCAGCCTAATCGGATCAGAGGATGTCTTCAGACAAAAGAATAAGATATTTTGGTTAGCAGCTCATTAGAATTTAGAGTGCTTAATTTCCTCCTTAACTTTAAGTGCTAAAAAGGTAGAAATAATGAAGATACCAATAATATAGAGCATTTTCAAATTTTTACAAAAATTTTTTTTAAAATTTTTGATTGCTGAAATTTAAAATGCTTTTTCTGATACTTTTGGTGTTCTACTCCATAAAATAGAATTAATATTAGATGTTTAAGGAAATAACTGATTTCAGATAAAAGCAATGACCAAAATTAGACAGGCTTAGAGATAATAGCTTAGTTTTCCCATCTAAAATGTAGAAAATCAAGATTCCTTTAGATAAGAACACCAAAACAATTCCTTGGTGATTGCTTGTCATGTATATCAAGCATGTCTTTGAGCCTTAATTGTGAATAATTGGCTTTCACTGTAGCTGTCGTGACAGCTCATTAATTCACCTATCTATTACTTAGCTTTCAAACACAAACAATGACACAAATCAGTGACATCAAGGCTAGAATCCAGGCTGAGTATTTGAGAGCAGCAAGTGAGAGCTCAGCACTCCTGGTGTGGCACTTTCAGCGGTGTCCTGTGATTCCCTCCCGCCAGGGAGGGTGACAGAGCTGTCCGCGGCACCCGGTGGTCATGCTTATGGTCCCAGCCATCAAAGTGAACTTGTTGAAATGAGCTTTGAGTGATTACCATTTCAGAACTACAGTTCCACTGTTCCTGTACCAAAACATTTGAAAACAGCTCTCTGAAGCTGAGATCGAAATGTTATTGTTCACACCTTGTAATTAAAACAGTATTTAAAATACACTGTCCCACAATCTTCTAATCTACCAACAGAGGAGACTGGACTGATGGTTTCAAAGAAACTAAAGAGGCAAAAATTGAAAAATGTGTCAGAGGTTGATCAGAGTTTGAAGAAGTAAGATCAATTTGTTTTTTCAACAGAAACAAATGCTACACCTCAGTTCAGAGGACAATTTCTGTCCTTAGTGACTGTCTCAGTCACCACTACAAAAACCACATCAGGGTCCTGACAAACACCACCCACACAAATGATATCAGTGTCAGTCTCATACTGGTAGGAAGAATATGACTTAGAGATACAGTGAGGGCTAGAGGAAGCAATGATTCCCTACACCCTCACAGGAGAAGGCAGACGGACTGAAGGGAGCCACCGAGGCAAAGGCAGGACGTGAAGTGGGTCACTGGGGCCAATGGATTGACCAGCTCTCTTGCTGACTGCCAAAGGAAGGTGGAAGCTGTCAGGAAATCTTTCTAGCACTGCCTGGCCCAGCAATCCACTTGGAAGGGGCTCTTACAAGAATCATTTTTCAATGCTTTATACTTTTTTTATTTTGATTAAGTTTTGCGGTATATTTTAGATATGCATAGTGATCACATTCATCAGAGGGAGTTTGCACCTGTACATGATATATCTTGGTTCTTCTATTCACACATAAAACCCACCCCCACATATTTATCTAAGAATTATTATGGTCTAATTTATGAAACAAAAATCAAATGCTTCTTAAATGTAACAAAGTCTGTGTTTGAAAAGTTTCATATCACCACGGAAAAGTCAATCTTTTGTCCAAAGTAAAAGCATTTGCTATTAAATAACTACTTTCTTATGTATTTTCTGATTTTAAATACCAATGAAATAGAAAATCTATTCTTTTTCAATGCACAAAGAGCCCTAGTAATTTTTTGAAAGCCATACTACTGAGTGGGACACTCTAAAGGATGCGACCCATCAATCTGGGTGAAAGTAAGTCTTCTAGAGGATGTGACACACGCTTTGTTCATTGAGAAAGATGACTTCAGGAACAGACCTCTACCAGACTTAGGCTTCTGGTCACTGCGGAGTGTGTGCTCTGGGTTAGGACTCTATGAATGGACAAAATACATGCAGTGGTAGTTTTTAGACTGGAAAAGAGGCAGAACAGAAATGCAGTCCACAAGAGAAGGACCACAGTCCAGAGAAGTCCTAACATTGGCTGAGGGGTGATTTCTTCATTGGAACCCAGGAAGCAGGAACATAAACAAGGTGGTTTTGCTGTGCACAAGATTACTGATTACAGTTCACAGTTAGTAGAGCAGCAGGACAAACAGTTAAAGAAACAGAAGTCACAAAGAAAGGCCCCCAAATGTGTATGGGGAGTATTCACAAGACTTTGGTCGGGCAAGCTAAGGCTTTGTGAGAAGCACAGGAGCCCAGTGAAGAAAGACACTAAAGGTTATTGGGAGAAAAGAGAGACCCAGGTTCGAAAGCTCAATGAGTCCTTCAGCATTTTCTTGGATATCTCAGAATCCAGCATTTAAAGGAAAGAACCATCTCTAGAGTAAAGGCTACTGTAGATCAGCCCATGAAAAGGGCAAAAGCAACGCTACAGAAGAAGAAAAAGAATCATCAGGTATTAGCTGTCTCATAGGACGAACTCTGCCCTTTTTAAGTAAAGGCACACATTTCCACTGCACTCTGTATCACTCATAACATCCAACATCCCATGGAAATTATTGGCCACATACATGAGCACGTGAGTATGAACCGGAGACAGTTTTTAAAGAAGCTGTCAACAGAAGCAGAACCGAGGTGACCCAGATGCTGTTATTAGCAGACAGGGACTTTAAGGTAGCTTTTAGCATATGGAACTCAGACAGAAATGCTCTTAATGAATGAACAGATGGAGAATCTCTGCAGAGAAATGGACCTATAAAAATAAAACAAATGAGAATCCCTGAACTGCAAATCAAAAGGTCTGAAATAAAAAAGTGGCTGGGGAGGCTTATTAGAAGACAGAAGATGGCGGGAAAGTAGATAAGTGACCACGAAAGCAGATTCATCGAAATGATTAAGGAAGAGATAAATAATTCGTGGTTTAAATAATGAGTAGATTCCAGGTCAGGTGCTTGTGATATAATAATACTAACCAGCATGCAGAAGCAGAGAAGGGAGAGAAAGGCACAGTGCTCCAAACACTGAGAGAATGATGGTCAAAACACTTCCTAACTTGTCCAACCTATCAATTTAAAGTTTAAGAAGAATAGCAAAACCCAAACAAAAGAAATAAAACAAATTAAAACTAGGCAAATCACAGTTAGTGAAAGCTAAAAAGAGAATCTTGAGAACCATCAGAAATGCAACACCTAGTATAATGTGACACTGTGACAGGAAAACTGGAAATTTCAAGAGCAACATAAAATAATCAACTGTATTTCCATATACTGGCAACAAACAACTGGAAGAAAAAAATGTAAATTCTATAGGGGATAGCATTAAGAAAAACATGGACCTAAAAAAAGAGCTAAGATAACAAAATGCACAAGATATCTACAGAGGAAACTTTAAAATTTCCTAAGAGAAATTAAAAATGACCCATGTATATAAAGAGAACTATCATACCCAGAGGCAAAAGGTCTATCATTATTAAAATGCCAATTCCCCTTAATTGCTCTAGACAGAGCATTCAAAAGATCAAGAATTTTTTGTATCGTTGACAAGTTCATTCTAACATTTTACAGCAAAGAAAATTACCTAGAACACCCAAAAAATTTGGATAAAAATTTACAAGGTTAGAAGACTCACAGCACATAACATCTAGAGTTACCCTAGGTACATTTACTAAGGCAGTATTCATCTGACTTATGGAAGACAAATATATTAACAGAATAAGGTACTTAAGTTGGTCCATGCATATGGAGTCAATTAATTTTTCAATAATATGATGCCAATATTCAATTACTAAATAACAATTTTTTTCAAGCAAATACTAGAAGTTAAACATTCATATGTGAAAAGAAAAGAAGTCAGCTGAATTCCACTTAATGTACCACATGTAAATGAATTTGAAATGGACCCTAGACATAATCACAAAAGCTAAAACTACAACATCCAAGACAAAAACTTAAGATAAAATCTTGGTGATATTGGAATATTTAAGGATTTATTAGCACACATGAAGTGCTATCTAAACAGGAATAAATGAATAAATTCAGGTTTTGCTATAATCAGAAATCCCTCTTTTTCAAAATTATCAATAAAAAAGCAACCTACAAGCATTTTTAATACATTAATGAGACAAAGATAGGAAATCCAATTAAAATGGGCAAATAATTCTGTCTTAGTTACTTTTACTCATTGCTGGGACAAAATACCTGATGCCCAAAGTTGGGAAAGGAAAGGTTTATTTCTTACAGTTTTTGAAGGTTTCAGTCCATACTCAGTTGGCTCCAAGGCAGTGTGGCATGGCGGGGCCACAGTTCATGGCGGCTGCAGACAGCAAGTCGGAAACTGGCAAGAGAGAGACACACCCTCTTCCTGCCATTACATCACATCCTGGCTTCACCCCTTGGGAGGGTGTAGCACTGACACCACCAATACCAAGCACTAGACAATGAACCAATCACAAATGCACAATGCAAATACATGAGGCCTGGGGGCCACCGACATAAACCATGACATTCCACCCCTGGCCCCCAAAGACTCATGTACAACCTTTATACAAAAGACATTTAGTCCATCTCCAAGAGTTGCCAAAGTCCTAACATTTTCAGCATTGCTGAGAAGTCCAAGTTCCAAGTCTGCTCCAATATCTATGGCAAACTCTTAACTGTAACCCCCTGTGCAAGTGAAACAAGATTAAACATTGCTCAAATGCAAAGGCACAAAATAAACATTACCATTCCAAAAGTTACAAATGGGGGAATATAAAGTATTGAAAACAGAGCAAGTCCAACATCCAGCAGGGCGAACATTAAGTCCTAGAGTTCCATGCTCAGCATTTGAAGCAATCTGGTTGCAAGCTCCAAAAGGCTTGGGTGATTCCACCCCCAAGGCACTTCCAGGGATTTCAGCTCCCACAGCTTTTGTCTTAAACCTTCTCTGCTCAGTTTTTGCAGCTTTCCTTGGATGACCCACATTCTTGGCTTTTCCAAACTTCTGGGGTCTCCATTGCACCTTTGGCTTCACCATTACATCTTCACAAATTGCCCTCTCAGGGGCACACTGCTTGGCCTCCCAGGCCCTTTGCAACCAAGGTGGAAGCCTTCTTACCCTCAGAATTTGTGCATTTTCCTTGCACCTAAAATCAGTACCATGTGGATGCTGCCAAGGCCCGCTGCCAGCTGGAGCAGTAGCCAGGCTTTTCTCTCTCTTGGCTATAGGGGTCGATTGTCTAGATTGCTGGGCTTTGTTAGCTGATTGTGAAGAAAAGCTTTTCTATGTTGCCACCATTCTAGAAGCTCATGTGGCTGCTGCCATTCTGGAACA
Source organism: Dolichotis patagonum (assembly GCA_004027295.1). NCBI lineage: Eukaryota > Metazoa > Chordata > Mammalia > Rodentia > Caviidae > Dolichotis > Dolichotis patagonum. The sequence goes on from PVJX010012419.1 coordinate 16,101, forward strand.
TCATGTGTCCTCCCATGCCATTCTGGAGCATGGTGCTCTGAAGCTTTCTCATCTGAGACAATTCTTTCACTTTTGCAGTTTTGGGACTGCAAAGGGTGGAGACCTGCTGTTTCCTGGGATGCCCCCTGGCCATCTTTCTTATCTCTCTGTTTCTTCTCAACAGTCAAAGTCTCAGCTTTATCTTTCCAATCCACAGCTTTACTGGAGTTTTCCTTCTGGCCAAACTCAGTGTTTTAAATTATCCTGCTGGGCTCTTTGCTCTTGATTTGCAACATAGATCTGGCTAAAAGCCCCCAACAATAGCCATGCCACAGCCTCAACATTTGACTGCCTTGAAATTTCCTTTGCCAGATTAATCAGTCCATTACCCTTAATCTCAGTCTCAGGCAAAGTCTCTGGGCAGGAGCAAAATGTAGACAAACTTTCTGCCAAGCCATAACACACATTATAGGGAGTCCAACAACCAATACAGCCCTCCTTCCCAGCAGAAACCTCGCAAGCCTGGTCTTTACTATCAGGCTTTCTATCAGCCTTCTGGCCTCCTGAGCTCTGACCAGAATCTCCTCTACAGAACGGCTTAAGCTGTTCCAGCTCTATGTATCCAGGTGACATGTCTTAACCTTTCCAAAATCTGCCCACAAGCCATTTCCAGAGCCTCTCGAAAAACATGGTCAGGTATAGTCACAGCAATGACCCCACTGCTCCATACCAAATTCTGTCTTAGTTAGTTTTTACTCATTGCTGGGACAAAATACCTGATGCCCAAAGTTGGGAAAGGAAAGGTTTATTTCTTACAGTTCTTGGAGGTTTCAGTCCATACTCAGTTGCTCCAAGGCAGGGTGGCATGGCAGGGCCACAGTTCATGGTGGCTGCAGACAGCAAGGCGGAAACCGGCAAGAGAGAGACACACACCTTCTTCCTGCCATTACATTACATCCTGGCTCCACCCCTTGGGAGGGTGTAGCACTGACACCACCAATCCAAGCACTAACAATGAACCAATCACAAATGCACAATGCAAATACATGAGGCCTGGGGGCCACCGACATAAACCATGACAGACTCAATAAATACTTGATAGAAAAAGGCTCATGTTCACCAAAGATCAAGAAATAAATAAAAGACATTCCAAGATAAGCTAAGAATCCCTGAAAGGAATCCATGACCAGTATGCCAGCATTGCAGAAGATACTTAAAACAATCCTATACACTCAAAGCAAGAGTAGACAAGCAAATTGAAGTTAGGAAAGGATAACATATAAGCAAAATAATAGTAAATTATTTTAAATAGTAAGAAATAGTAAGAAATAAATAGTAAGTAATAGTATTCTTAAATAGTAAGAAATAAACCTTTCCTTTCCTCTTAAAATACATGGTCTTGATTCGCAAGTTAAAGACAGATAAGCATACTAGGGTAAAATACAAAAACCCAACTATTTACTGCAAGAAACTGTCCTGCTGCAAAAAAATATACATGTACTGAGAGTTGAATGATGGAAAGCAAACTTCTATACAAATAGGATCTGACAGAAAACAGATGGAGCAATGTTCAGCAAAGTAGATTTCATGATGAAATTATTGAGGGGATTGAATAAGATCAATGAAAGAGGACTGAAAAATATATATTAATTTCCAAAAATCAATTAAATTATTATGTATCACAAATATGTATTGATAAAAAGAAGAGACAAAGAAGGCCACTACATATTGATAAAGGAACACCCCACCATGAAGACAGAACAATTATAAATATATTGTATATGCACCAAACATTGGCTTTCCAATTTTATAAAACAAACCTACTTCCATGACATAAAAGAAAAAATAAGACCAAATACAAAAATAGTTGGTGACTTCAATAACCACTTTAATGAATAGACAAGTAATCCAAAAAAAATTGGAGTTAAAGTACATCAGAGTTCAAATATATTTAACAGACATTTGCAGAGCATTGCATCAGACAATTGCAGAGTACACATTTCTTTCAACAATTCAGATATGTTCTCCACAATACGTAGATTGCATTTTAGTCCACAAAGCAAGTTTTAACAAATATAATAATAATTTAAATAACTTTTGCATCATACCAGATGATCATGAAATGAAACTAGAAATTAACAGCAAGAGGAACTATACAAAGGATGGAAATTGAATAATTAATATTTGAATGATCAGTGGGTCACTGAATAACTTGAGAAAATCTTAAAATTCCTGAAGGCAAATGAAAACAGAAACATATTGTAATGGCAAGCAGAAACAGTGAAATGACACCCAAGATTTAGAGGCAGATTTATTTATGTTGACAATCACTGATGGTGATCATTCACAGAATATCAGGCCCTGATCTCTGGTGGTCTAGGGTTTATATGACATAAGCAAGCAGGAAGTACAGAGGCAGAATGGCTTGTCAATTGGGGGTTTGTTTATACAATGTGCATCACAGTGACCAGCTATGCATCACAGTGATCAACCATTTCCAAGAAACAGAAGCAACCAGAACTAGAACAGGAACTATACTTGGGCAACTAAGAAAATGAAGTATACTGGCTGGGGGGAGAAGGGATTTTCTGCTGCAATATCAGAATCTCTTGGATGCAGTACGTAGTCCTAAGAAGGAAGTGTATAGCTCTAAATGCTTATATAAAACTCTAGACAGAACTCAAGTAAATAACATATAGTGCATCTCAAAATCTTAGAGACATAAGAACAAACCAAAATCGAATCTAATAAAAGAAAATAATTAATAAAGATCATAGTTGGAATTAATAACATAGAGACTAAAAGAACAATACAAAAGATCAATTAAACAAAGAATTGGCAGTTTGAAAAGATAGACAATTGATTAATCCTTAGCCAAACTAACAAAAGAGGGGGGATCTAAATTAATACTATTAGAGGTGGGGAAGAGGATGTTATAGCAAACAGCCCTGAAATTCAGAGAATCATTGGAACTATTTTGAAAGCCTCTGTTCCAATAAACTGGAAACCCTAGAAAAAATAAATATCTACACACATAGAACCTACTGATATTGAACTAAAAAGATATGAAAAATTTAAACATATCAGTAATAAGCAATGACATTGAAGCTGCAATAAAAAGTTTCCCAACAAAAACAGTTCCCAAGACCAGACAGGTTCCCTATGAAATTTTGCCAGAACTTTAAAGAATTAATACTAATGTCCTTCAAACTATTCCCTGAAGTAGGAATGGAAAGAATGCTTTCAAACTAATTCTATGAAGATAATATCACCCTGATAGCAAAACTGGATAAAGATACAACTACCACCAAAAAAACTATAAAGTAATAACCTTGATACAAATAGATGCAAAGATCCTTAATAAATTACTTGCAAGCTGAATTTATCAACATATTAAAAAAGAACATACACCATGATAGAGTTGTTTTCATTCTAGATATGCAAGGGTGGTTCGACTGATGCAAATTAATAAATATAATACATCACACAAATATAATGAAGGATTAAAATCACATGATCACATGATCATTTTAATTTATGCAGAAAAAGCCTTCTACAAAATTCAACATTTCTTCATGTTATAAATCCTAGAGGAGCTAGATATATGTTACGGTTTGTGTCTGGGTAGCCACCCCAAGCCTTATGCAGTCATGGAAGCAGCTAAGTCTAACATTTGTGATTGGTTTGCTATGTAGTGCTGGGATTGGTGGTGTGAGTGCTGCACCCACCCAGGGGAGGGGAACCAGCATACAATATATAGGAGGGAAGGAGGTACACTTTCCCTTTCTTTTTGCTCTTTCATTTTTGTTGATTGCAGCTGCTATAAATAACCTGCCCTTCAGCCACTCCACTCTGCCTTGGAGACAGCTGAGTATGGACTGAAACCTCCAAAAAACTGTAAGCTAAATAAACCTTTCCTTCCTTCATTTAGGGTGTCAGATATTTTGTCTCAACAATGAGAGAAAAGTAACCAAGACAGTATAGAAGGACCATATCTGAAGATAATAAAGATTATGAATGACAGACCCATATAGCCAACATCATGCTGGGTGAGGAAAAAAACCATACAGCATTTCCTGTAAAACCAAGAGCAAGACAAAGATGTGTGCTCTGGCCACTCGGTTGAATACAGTAAATAAAATTTTAGCCAAAACAATTAGGCAAGAGAAAGAAACAAAAGAAATACAAATTGGACAATAAGAAATAAAGTATCCTAAAATGTAGACAACATGATCTTACTATACCTAGAAGACTCCAAATATTTCACCGAGATAATTTTAGATATGATAAATTCAGCAAAGTAGCAGGATACAAAAACCAATATTAAAAAGTCAATAAATTTCCTGGATATCAATAATGAACTAGCTGAGAAACAATCAGGAAATAATTCCATGCACAATCATTTCAAAACATAAAATAACTAGAAATTAACCTAACCAAAGCAGTGAAAGAGTCTGAAAATTACAGAACAATGAAAATTGCAGAACACTGAAGAAATTGAAGAAGACACTAGAAGATGGAGCGATCTCCTATGTTCATGGATCAGTAGAATTAATATTAGTAAAATGGTCATATTGCCAAAAACGCAGGAAATATTATCGAGGATCAACAAATTAAAAAGCTTCTGCAAAAAAGGAAAGAGTTAACATATTAAAGAAACAGACTGAAGATTGGTAGAAAATCTTTGTCACTTACACTCTGATAGAGGACTAATATCCAGAATATATAAAGAACACACACACACACGAAAAAAAAAAGTAATCTAATCAATAAATGGTCAAATGAATTGAAAAAAGGATTCTCAAAGTACAAATGGACAATAAATATATGAGAAAATTTTTAATATCTTTAGCAGTTAAGGAAATGTGAATCAAAACTACACTGAGATTCTATCTCACCCCAGTCAGAGGGTTCACCCTCAGAGCACTAAAAACAACAAACACTGGCTGAAGTTGCAGGGAAAAAGAAACCTACACTGACAGTGCAAATGTAAATTAGTACAGTTAACATGGAACTCGGTATAGAGGCTCCTCAAGAGTCTAAAAAGAGAGCTACCATTTGATCCAGCTATATGTGCCACTGCTTCAAATATTGTGAAGTATATGACAGGGACACCCACATACCCATGCTTATCATGGCACAATTCATAACCAAGATATGGAACCAGTTAGGCTCATCAGCTGATGCATGGATAAAGAAAATATGGTCTACTTGTACAATAGAGCCATGAAGAAGAAGGGCACTGGAGACCATTGTGTTAAGCAAAGTATACCAGAGTCAGTCAAGTAGTACACGTTTTCCCCAATATGTGGATCTAAAAATAAGAAAAAAAAGGCATGAAAGTAGAAGAGAGATGATTGCTAGACAAGAGAAATAGACTGAGAGGAAAGAGGATGTAAGGGAGGATTTGAGGGAAGGGATATAAACAAAGTACTATGCTATATAGATGTAAGAAGATCACACATTGAAATCCAATATTTTGCAAAATTAACATACACTCATATTTTAAAAGTCTTACCACCACTCTCCTCAGATAAATCAAAATGAGATATCACTATACACCCACCCAAGTGGCCTGAATTAAATGGCTGCTGGCATCTGTTGCTGGTGAGACAGTGGATGTTCCAGAACCAACCCTCACTGATGACAGTAGAGATGGAAAATGACACAATCACACCTAAAGCGAGACAAGCCAAAGGCTGCAGCACATCCTGTTCCCAGGACTCAGGCCTTTCTATTTCAGGAACTGGGCTGGGCCTGGGAATCTGTCTGTGGAATTAGATCTAAAAGTGAAAAAGCAAAAAGACCTCTTTTTCAAACTTTATGTGACAGCAGATACAATGGTTTTTATGTACTTTATTCACCAGGAGCTTCTTATGTTCATTTAGAGATATTCAATTATCCTCTGTCCTCTCCGAAGCTGTATATAGTGACTTACGATGTAACTCCTTCTAACCTAACAATGTGATGCCCTCCTCCCCTGCGAAGGCTGGCAGAATTTAAAATAGGTGATAGAAAATCTGCGCTCATCTACATTTTCATGAAAGATATGTTCATTATTTTGGATCTTCATCTTTGGAATGAAAATTCAATTTTTAAAATTCTAACCAGATGGTCAAGTTAATAGAGGAGACTGGCATTTGAAGGGTATTTACAAAGAGTCTTTTTGTAAAGCAAAGACTCATTTTCAAAATCAAATTATCTCTAGCATTGTATTTCATACAATGTATGATATTTCACATATCTTGGACTGCAAAAGGTAGGCATATCGAACCTGCTTGCTCCATCTTTGATAAACTAAAACACAAAGGTAAGATCACTGAATCAACCACCATCTAATGTTTCTATCCTTATGCAGAGGTAATGGATCCTAGTGGTATCAACATATGACACATTAATTACTAGAGAATAATATGGTGTGGTAATTTAAGGATTGGTTCAGTGTCCTAAAAAATAAAAAACAAAATAGACAAAAAAGAATTAAGGGCTGGTAGTATGGCTCAGTTTTGAATGCTTGCCTAAAATTCACAGGGTTCTGGGTTTAATCTCCAGTAAATCTCCAATAGCACCACCAAGAAAAAGAAACAAAAACAAAAATAGACTCCTTAATATAAATCCAGAGTAAGATCCAAGACTCTAACCACATTCCTTCACTTTCCTCTGGGAAACTGGAAGATGAAGTGGTCATTTATTTAGGAACCCTGGAGCACAGTTTAGGGTTCAATTGCAAAAATTTTATTAGCCTTTAGCTAATCACTTTATGATTATTATCCTTATTTTTTCCTGCTATATACTTTTTACATCTTTAATTGCTGCATTAAGATGCTCATTGTATATTTGCATTTTATCGTTAGGGTCCTCAAATCTATTTTAAATGCTTATGGTGAATAAATGATGCTACTTTAGTTAGATACAGCTTCTACTGTACCTGAATGCTTCTAGCGTTTGCTGCATTTTTAGCTAACTAAACACAGCTTTAAATTTCATTCTGGGAAGAAGAACAGACTTTTAATTTGTTAGCCTGGTACTGATTACTCACAATTACATGTGCTAATAAGGCAGTGATGCATCTTCCTGGAGGTCAGTGCTCTAGGCTCTGTCCAGGGTGGCATGGGTCATCCGGGAGGACACCAAGGCCAGACACATGGTCCACTAAGGATGCAAGCTCCTGTAGGAAATCATGACCCAGGAGCAAGAGGCTGGGGTAAGGCACAGGATGCACTCTGCTTTTGTCCTCTTTAATTCCAGGAACAGTAGTGTTATGTGTGTAAAAGAATATATATATATACATATCACTATAAATTACATAATATATAAACCTCTTCATTTATGTCCACAGTAAGTTCTACAAGGAGATGATGATTAGAAGAAGCTCTGGCAGGTTAGGAGGTCTGGCAAGAGCACACAGCCAGAAGCTAGAGGTACACTCTAAGAATCGAGCAAGACAATACATTGGGAGGAATTTTGGAACTAATGCTGGAATCTATTTCAACACTCACTTTGAGAACACAAAAAGGCATTTTCATAATGACGCACTGACACAGAGATGTAGTCAGGAACTACCTGCACTTCTTCACACTACACAGGAGATGTACCCTAATGCAATCCGCCCCCACAACTGTGCCCGGTCACACAGGAGAATGAGGGTGCTAGAAAGGGAAGATGCAAGGCACATGCTTTTTGAAGGCCGATTCTCCCATGTCCCCATCTCCATTTTATATGCCAGGCTTCTGAGACACTCAGGGATTGAAATTGCACACCATTTACGTCCACACACTCCTGACCCCAAGCCCTAACTCCTGGGTTTGCTCCCGCATGCCTTTCTTACTGCTAAGTCCTCCCCCATGTGTGGGACCCTAGCTCAATTCCCTGTCCCTGCAAGCCTCCTCCCAATCCCATCCCCTCTTCACAAAGCAATTACTTCATCTTCCTCCTAGTCAACTTGCCCTAAGTACTATGGAAAAGTTTTTCGGCACTAAATTGGAAAATTAATAGTTTTCACTATAGCAATTTTAAACTTCCTTTGCATTTTTCTAGGCCACTGCCCAAGTTCATATGTGTCAGGACAGTGATTTTCAAGATGTGGTGAGCAAGACGTCCACCTCCTTTCCCCCAGCTGAGGTCCAATTCAGCAGCAGAAATCCACACTGTGGGGTTACACACATGGGGTATTTGCCGAGGAGGGTTTCTGGAGAAAACCTTTTCCAGGGTTTCCTCAGGGTATCACCATGACAACAGTGCTGTTACTCATCTGTATCTGCATTAAACCCTAAGTTCTATCTAAAGTAATCAAGAACAACTTTTTTTTTTTTAAGTCAAAGGCATTTTTTACTCTTTTTACTTTTTCAAGACAACAAATCCAAGAGAAACCTGGTCAGAGGCCAGATGCAAAGGACATTCAACTCCAGATTTTTCCTTTTGTGGCAAATCTGTCCACACAAGTTTCTATTTCCCTATTTCTATGGTTATAGTTATGACAAATACAATTAGTTTCTCCCAAAGGATTCATTTTCCCCCATAAGATTCCCACAAGAAATGAAAATGCCAACCATCTAATAGAATCCCCAGGGTTTCGATCCTTGTTAAGAAATCTTTATTGCATCAGAGTTCAGCATGGTACCAGCTATCTTCGGCACCCTGTGGCTACACGTCTCCAGGAATATCTTACAAAGAAAAGTCTCCTCCATGAGCAATGTGGAGACAAATAATCTCCAATCAGTTTATGACTATAACTAACATAAATGTTTTCATATGTTCTTTCATCAAGTTTATAAGGTCTGAGGCACTAGAGTTGCACGTCACTGAAGGCGGTGGCAGCATGACCCCTCCCCTGGTAATTCAGAGCCCTTTCCTTGATGACTGTCAGTTCCTTTTGAGGACGGCAGCCATGGTGCAGACGTCCTTTCAACATGCACTCTCAGTTTGTCCTGAGGTCTGAATTTCCATGCTGGATCTACTTACACACTTCCCCTCCAAAATGAGGAGACGTGAGCTGCTTGCCATAAAGGGGGAGAGGTTTCCTAAGTAAGACCAGCAGGAGACAAGGGATGAAAAACGATCTAAAAGAGCCACATAATTGATTGTTCAAATAGAGGTGTTTGAGAGCAAAAAGGAACATCAACAGTAATTAGACAATTTCAGCAGGCAAATTCAGGCCCCTGCAGGACAGCCATGAGACATGATAACTCTAGGTGACCTAAGTAAGAGATTGCTGAAAATAAACACGCAATTCCCAGTAGACCAAAGCGAAAGAGAAACTGTTAATATGATTCTCACTATAACAGATACATAAAAAACAAAACTGCTCTATATGTGCAAAATTTCTTTTGGTAGGAATTTCATATAAGGAGCACTTTATACAATGGATATAAGATACAGTGAAAGTCTAGTAATTTACATCCTCAGATAATAGCTACAGGAGTAACATCCATAAATGGAAACAGTGTGCATGGACAGGCGTGCTCAGGCGCGAGCTCCATTCTGCAACGTCTCAGTCAGGAGTGGTTACCAATCTTCCCTTTGCATTCTCATACCTTGCCTCATAATTTACCAGTTTTCTTAGCAGCAAATTCTACATAGGTAATAGAAATGAGACTCCGATCCCGCAGGAATGCCCCTTAAACTTCCCGACTCCACTTTTACAACTATTAGAATATTTTTTACTATGATTTGGGAAAGGAAACGGTATTTTAATTTTTTTGTCTCCACCATCAGGTAGCACCTGGAGCATATTTGCTGAAGCATTTTAACATTCTATTTGTTAGACCACTGAAGAAGTGTAAATTGAAATATGCCCATTCAAAATAGGTAGACATTATCAAACAAATATGTCTAGAGGGTCTAGTGAAGTGTAACCTAAACCTACTGAGTTACTCATTTACTTTACAGACCTGTATTTTGAACTATCAATATTTTTTCAAGAAATTCTGTTATTCTAAAATGCACGAAAGCATCTGTAATTCTTTTAAGCCACATATTCTTCTAGAATAAAAAAAGTGGACACATCTTCGTCTTGGTTATGAAGTCTAATAGATAACCCAAGTTGGATACAACTAAAATTATGGCCTAGCTAGACTGGGGACCTGCTGAAGAGTGCAGAGAGGGCGAAAGGAATGCAGGGATCCCTGTCTACATCTCACATCGTAAGAATCCCACAGCAGACGGAAGGACAAGAGAGGAAGGGAAAGAGGCAGGGGAGGGGACATAAAAAGAATTTAGATGTGCTGCGGACAGGTACCAACTCCTCATGACTAATGCAATCAATCAGGGTGCCCTGCAAACACATGATGCTAAAAATAAAAATGAAAAAAAAAGAACCCCACAGACAAGCCTGTGAGAAGAAGATCAGGGATAAACAGCACAAAGATTAGCTAAACCCAAGGAAAGTGGCTGCTGGCACGGAGAGGAAAATGTGGGGCCACGGGTCTCGGCGGGCAGGCCTTGGTAACAAAGGCACTAGGGTTTTGCGCTCTGTATGCATCTCAGGTGCAACTTTGAACAGCTTCTCGTAGGTAGGGGGAAACTAGCTCATATTTATATCATTGCTTGATAAAGAACATAGGAGAGGAAATAGGGTTTCGTATTTTTTGGTCTGGTTTATTCTGGTGCTGACGTAGGGATCCGATGAGTCCCATTCTGACCCCGTTACTTTCAAGTCCCTCGCGATTAAACCCACGGTAATGCCTAGTGAAGGACCATGAGTTCCTGGATATGCCGGGTGGGGTGGAGGAGGCACAGGTCCTGCAGTCAGAAGCACAAAGGTGGCACGGGCAGCACAGAAAGACAGGGAGGCCAGGGCGGGGGCAGCGCTGGACCAGAGGCCTCTGCTCACTCTTGGTGCGCTCCGGGCCCAGAAGGAAGACTGGTAGCTGGGTCCGTGGCCTGCGCTTCCTGGTTCCGGTTGGCTCTGGCCAGTGTGAAGCAGCAGCAGGACTTACGAGACGGGGTCAGGGTGATTCCAGGTCCCCCTCCTTGCAGAGTGCCAGGGGCAGAGCTCCTAACCGTGAGCCCTGCCACCTCCCTGGGCAGTCTCCCTTCTCTGCTGGCTTTGCCCATGTCCTCCCCAGCTCCCCTCCACATCACCCTAATGTACGCAGCCCTTGCTACAGTCTGCAATGAAACGCTGCGGGCTCTACTGAAACAAGACCAAGCAAGGTGAAGCCACACAGAACGCTGAGGCAGAAAGGCGAGGAACTGAGACAGAATGGAGAGCCAGCAGAGGAAAGAAGGAACTGATGAGTTCTGCCCTGTGAAGCTCCGCCAGCCTCCGCTGAATACTGACTTCCACGTTCTTCTTCCAAACCTAAATTGAACGTCCTGCTTTTTGCGCATGCGCCAACATTCCCCCAATCAGCTGTCCGTATGTCACTCTGCCCGCCCCTTCAAACTCTGCCCCCTGTCAAACCGAATAAAAGTTCGCAGCTCCTTTGTCCGCCTGGAGAGAATCTCGCACCGTTCTGCAGTCCTCCGGTGCCCGCAATAAAGGCCTTTTATTCTTTTTCTGCTCTTGCTTCACTGGCAAGTCAAGGAATGACCTAACAGGCATGGCCAGCCCTGCTGAGGGCACAGGAAGGAGACCAGAGAGGTCTGGAGACCCACGGTCAGCAGTGGTCAGCAGCAGCCACCACAGCCTGAGCACAGAGTCATCACTGTCATGATGGAGTGCACCTGGGAGGTGAGAATGGAACCAAATGGAAAACTCTCTTAAGAGCTGTGCTGGTGACATGAGAGAGCTCAGCGACTCTAGGAGGGATGCACATAGACACTTTCTCCAAGGTGAGACACCGCGGCTCCCGGGAGGCCAGGTCCTGTGTCGCAGTGGAGGTTGGGAGGGTGGCCCAGGAGCAGAGAGGCAGGTGGGCAGGGCCAGTGAGACACTGGCTGGGGGGCCCTGATCTGGGCCCTGAGGAAGTGGACGGTACCCTCGGCAGATGCCTAGGGGTGTGCTCTCAAGCTCCACCGCGGGGACATCTGCCCGGGCAGTGGCCACAGACATGCAGGACCAGGGGGACGTGGCAAGGCCTGGAGCCCTGCATGAGTCGTGGGGTGAAGATGCACAGGGAGTGCTGAACAGACAGGAGGCCTGGCTCCGAAACGTCTGCTCACAGTGTGCCCTCCCAAAGATGGGCCTAGCCTGTGTGATGCCAAGGCCTCGGGGGTGGCAGGCACAGGTGGCAGGAAGAGGACTCTAGCCCGTAATCTTGGTGTCAGCAACTCCATGCTTCCTCTGCTGGGTGCAAACAGAAGTTGTCTAGAAAACTGATGCTGCCTTCTATTCATGCTCAGAGCAGGTGCTTGTGAAACCTGGATGCAAACATATGAGAAGTACCATTTTTTTAAATGTTGTGTTTATTCTCCTTTACCAAAAATCATTCGTATGTACCTCATTTCAACAGTCCTCAAATTACTGTAGGAGTCAAATCTTACTGGATGAAGATCTCGGCTCGGTTTCAATAGTATGATTTATGTTGAATAAGGTGCATTGACATGCTGGCTCTACCCTTGACCTAGCTCACTGAGTGACTGAAGCAAAGGGAACAAGGGAACAAGGAGGACGCTGGAAGTAAAACTGCACTGGGAATCTGAACTTCTGCACAAGTTGCTCACTTTTATGTGTGCTGCACACTTGGATGCATGTGATTTACTTTCCCACTGGCCTTCCCTGCTTGGTCCTTGTAACTGAGTAATCACCTCAGCTGGAACAATGCATTCCAAAAAGGGACTGGATTTCTGGGGAAAATAAACAATGTGCAGGTCAGTAAATTATTTTCAATCAAGGGAGAGTGATGCATGTTTACAGTGAACATGTTTGTTCATGTTTTCTTACAGTTTGTTGCATCAGTCAGTATTTGAAGTGTAAAACATTTTTGACAAACTTGTACTTATTACCCATAGATGCTATTGGTGCAGGAAAGAAAAAAATGAACCCCCCAAAATAATCATTACCTGGTTTGTTCTTTCTAAGAATTTGCATGCCATGACAGCTAAATATAATGCAAATAAAATTAGTAGGCAAAGATATAATCATCTAAGGATAGTGTTCTACCTATTTTACACAGATGCAAAAAAATTATTATCTAAATGGAAACTATTTCAAATATTTTGGCACATATGCTCTTTAATATTGAATGTGTATTTATTACCTTTCTCCCACTTTTCTACCTTGGAATTTTAGGAACTCAAATTTGTAGTCAGAAATTATGGTCCTCTGCACAAATGATATTAGGTGGCTCTGATAATTATCTAGTTAGGTTTATAATTATATGGATAATTACTGTAAATATATTCCAACATAACAAATTTATAGAAATAATATAATATAGGGTAATATGACTAATATTAAAAGTTTAATTCAAAAGAAGACATACAAATAGTCAATCAGTACATGAAAAAAATGCCCAGCATCATGAATCATCAGGGAAATGCAAATTAAAACCACAATGCAATTTTCCTCCCTCCAATTCAGCTATAGAGAAGGATAAACTTGAGGCTTTTATAGGTAAATGGATACAATTGAGACCATACTCATAAGTGAAGTACATCAAACTTGCATGTATAAATGTTGTATGGTATCAGTAGTGTAAAAAAAAAACTGGCAGAGGGCATCAGTTAATGGCAGTGGAAGAGAGCAAAAGCAACAAGAGCAAAAAGGGAAGGACATGCAGAGGAGATGCTTTCTGTCCCTTATATTGTATGCAGGCCACCTGTCGGGGGGGTAGCACTCATATTCATAATACCACCATTGGACCATGAATCAAGCACAAATTCCACAAGCCCACCCCCCTGACTGTACGAGGCTTTGGGGGGCCATCCAGACACAAACCACAACAGGTACTAAGTTAGTTAGAAGCGAGAAGTTCTACTGTGTTTTTACACAAGAGGGTGACTGTAGATAACAATAATGTACTAATATCACAAGATCTGGTGTAAAGCATTTTAAACGTTTTCACCATTAAAAAATGATCTATGTGTGAGAAGGTGGATCTGGCCATGATTTAAACATTACTCAGTGTATACATGTACTGAAATATCACAGGTCCTCCAGAACTATGGACTATTTGTATGTGCTTAGGCACTAGTGAAAAGAGAATATGATTTAAATTTTAAAACTATGATGATTAATTACTGATTCCACTCTACAACACACACTGTTTCTAGGTAGGAGGTTGAACTTCAAGGTCAATTAGAACAGGACACCAAAATTGTCTTGGAAATGAATTTTAAAAACTCGAGAACCATTATTTTTTAACTAAATGGATACCAAGCAATATGAATGCAGAAGGGAAGGGTCTTTCCTCTGTGAGCAGAGGGACGTGGCCACCTGCAGAGTCTACACCCCTGGAGCCACCAGCTCAGGAGATGTCCACATCTTAGCACCAGCTAAGAGAGCCAGGGAAGGAGGACTTCAGTTTGTGCCCACAAAGATGCAGGGGTTTGCAAGTGAGAATCAGAGCCAGAGGCTTCAGGCATGGAGGGGAGATGGTCCAGAAATAACCATGGGGAAAGAAATTGAGATTCTCTGCCCCACAAACTGCAGGGTCCAGGGGCTGCTGAGAAGCCAAGGCCTGTGGGACAGCCAGGCTTTGTCCCCAGCAGAAAGTGAAGAGCTTGATCAGAAAGGAGATGCCTGAATAGCAGGACAGAGTGTGGGGAGGTGAGGTGGGCTTGCTGAGAAGTGCCTCAGAGGTGCAGAGTCTTGTCCAAACTGATACAAAGGGGTAAGGGCAGGCCCCGGGACTCCATGCATGCTGAGGAGCTATGGATCTGGGACTGTGACAGCGGGCTCCTGGGTGGTCCTTCTGGCCTATGTGATGCAGGTGCAGCAGATAGAGAGCAAGCCCAGGTCACACCGGCACGTGGACCCCTCTCTTCAGCACACTCAGGACCCTCTAACATGCACACACTCACTGTCTGGCTCTGAGCTCCTGCAAAGTCACATCAGGACATACAGGACAGTGATGAGTCCTCCAGCCTTGCTTAGCAAAGGAGGTCCCAGAGCAGCAGGACTGGGCTTACAGTTCCCACTGCAGGGATCTGTGGGTGGCAGAGAGAGAAAGGATCTTTCAAACCCCCCCAAAATGTCCAGCATCCCAAATCCAAGTTCAGAAGAAAAAACAGCTAAGCCTGTTCAAATCCTTCCCCTGGGGAAAAAACTGAGGAAAACTGCAAACTTCACTTGCAAGCGTTCTGGGCACCAGGGAGTGTTAGAGCTCCAGGGTTTACTGAAATTCAGTGCCACGTGTAACACATTGCCACTGCCGTGATAAACAAGCAGAGATCCCATGATTCCAAAGGCAAGTGACTCAGCAAGGAAGCCTGAATGAGCCCCCTCTGCTGCAGGGCTGACAGTGTTTCAAGGGAGCCCACCAGCCCTGAAAACCAGCCCCACACTGCTTCGGGAATGAACACCACACATAGGCTGCTAAACACCACCATCATGGTCATCTTTACTGTTTCCTGTAAAAACAGTGTTTCAGTAAACCGTTGACTGAGGGATCACAGTTATTACCAATTTAAGAGGAAGCCCTGTGGGAAGTGGCCCGTTTTGCTAATTACAGACCAAGCATGGAGCAGTTCAAACAGCAGCAGCCTTCACCGTCCACCAGGCACTGTGGGGGCTGGCGTGAGGCTCTTCGTCCCCTCCTCGCTCTGTCCTTAGCTCCCAATGCCAAGGTCACCACAGGGTCAGCAGGGAAGACACGATCTGGCAGCCCTGCCTCACAGAGTACCGGAAAGCAGCCAGCCCTAGGACAACGCAGGAAGACCTGAGGGTCCCCGGTTCCTACAAGCCCTGCCCAGGTGCAGGGAGAGGAGCAGAGTGCAGCTTCTGTGAGCACCTCCTCCACGCTTACTGCAAACACCGCTCCACAGGGCCAAAAGAAACCTGGTTCCTCCTCTTGCCAAGCCAGGTATCCTGTGCGGCACCCCAGCCTGGTCTCTGATGCCTTCCCCTGGAACAGTGGCGGTTGTGATGTCAAATATGCCCAACTGCAAGGTTTGCAGTCGTGGGCTGACATGGAAGGAAGGGCCTGACCTGGAGCAAGTTCCCAGGCAGTGATGACTGAAAATGAAATGGCCATGTCTGAAGTGACCTCTGGTTAGAACAGTACAGTTTGTCTCAAGACCATGATCTGAGCAGACAGCCGGTCAACAATCAATGTCCTCTACCCTGGGAGTGGAGCCCCTTTGGGATGAGATGGAAGCCCAGGCCTTCAGCTCCTGGAGGCCCATGGGAGGGAGGAGGCCTGAACGTGGAGGCCCAGCACACCACACCCCTGGTCTGCATGCAGCTCTTCGCTTGCAGTTCTGGGTGGTACTGAGCTCCCACACCCGGGCTGTCCCATGCAGCTGTGCGTGGACAGAAACTGCAGGGAACCCCAAGACACGAAGCTCACCCTCACCGGGGGCAGAGAGCCTCTGGCAACTCAGCTTTTCCAGGTTGTCACCAAAGTGGGCATTGCACACTCTGAAAAGGCCTGGCCACAATTCTCGCGGTTGAAAGTGGGAGTTTCGCAGCTGTTTCATGCCTAAGCAAAGACAGGCAGTCTCCCAGGAGAAAAATGGGCGCCCACCATAGCAGGGATGGTGAGGCCCATGGGAGCCCTGCGGAGAGATGCAGATACAGGCAGATGGGGCAGGGGAGCTGGAGCAAGCAGCAGAACAGTGTGGCCCTTCCCTCTGTGAGCCAGTCCTTCCCTCTGTCTCTGTCTCTGTCTTTCTCTGTCATCTCTCTCTCTCTCTCTGATGCTATGTTAGCCCTAGATTTCTCTCACTTGCCAGTGAAGAACTGTGACAAAAATTCCTCCAGCAACTCCTTTGAAATCTCAAGTCCCACCCTACACAGCAAGGCCAAGCAGGGCCAGGAGGAACCCACAGCTAAAATCAGGAACCGGGCCCTCGGAGGACTCTGGACAGCTAATCCCTGCCACTTGTCCTGACCGGGACTGTCCCAAGGGCACTTGTCTATTGTCTCCTGCTGGCGGCTGCATGCCATCCCCAACTCCGTCGTCCTTTTCATCCAGGTGGCTCAGACCCCCTGCAGCCCAAGCCACCCCACACCCAGATGTCTCCAAGCTCAAACCCCTCTGCCATCACTGCTGTCCCCGGTGTCTGAGGCCAGTGGCTTGGTCTCCGTGTGGCACCCTCTTTGCCTCTATTTCTTGAAGCCACTATGTTCTTGCAAGCTGATCTGAATATTGCTTCCAACTGTTTTCAGTGTCTCTCAGTGGGTATTTCACCGGTGAGGGGAAAATCGCATAGCACATAGAGGGGACTCAGCTGCACAGTGAACATGTGAAGCACACGAGTTGGACACGCGCAGGTTCTGGTCGAGCCCCCCAGGCCGAGCCTCCTGCTCACACCAGGCAGGAGCAGAGCAGTTGCTTTGGTTCCAGTGTCTGTTACTTCCTTGAGTGCGATCTGATTTATTCCCTGTTTACAGCAAGGTTTCCGACGTTCATCACAGAAACCCGGAGACCCCACGTTTCTCTCACTGCACCTGCTTGTTTTGATTTCCACTGAGATTTTGGGCCTAACAGAGTTATCTGCCTTGTTTCTGCAGCTTCTGCCTGCCCTGACCACTGTCTGTATAATAAATATTTGTAGAAGTGTAACCATGGATCTAAAAACCTTAGTTTCTCCTGTCTCTGTTCTTGCATGCTCCTTGTTCTGTTTACCCCTTCCAGCCCTCGGCAAAGCCAACCCCGCCCCCCACAAAAGGCTGATTCATAACATTCTGCAAATCAGAGAGAACTGAAAAGAAATGTGTTGTAAAAAGTAGTAAAGGAAGGCCACCTGGGTCTTCAGGGTGGACTGTGCCCTCGGGGCCCAAAAGATGAGGAATTCCAGCTGACCACTGCTGCCCGGCTGGCCGTCGTGGCCCTGGAGCAGTTGAGTGCTGCTCAGGGCAGGCTCTTCTTGTGGTGAGATGAATCCTCACCCTGAATACTCAGTTTAGGGTGGAAATAGAATGGCCATTGTAAACATTCAGACAATTTCCAAGCTTGAAAATTAACCGCTGCAGAATTGTTGATTAGGCCTAGAGTTTAACCAGTTTCTCTCCACTCATCTGAATTACAGCTTTGACTTCCAGAAGGGAAAATATCTGCCCAAGCTTTTAAGCTGGTGGGCTTCCCTAGGAACATGAGAGAGACAGCAGAGAGCTCACCTGGGACAAGGGGAGTGACTAAGGAAGAACCCAAGTCCAGCCACACATTCCATTCCTTAGTCCCCAACCACGTTTCAGGAGCTCAGCAGCTGCAGGGGGCCGGTGGCAAAGCACCGCAGAGGTGAGGGAGGGACCGTGGCCGTCTCCACGCCGAGTTCTATGATGAGAAGTCCCCGGGGCCTGGACCACTGTACTGGGCCGGCTGGCAGAACACACGGGCAGAACTTCCTCCTGGGCCACGTGGGTGAAAGGGCCTTGAAAAGCAGCCCACACCCTTCACCACAAGATGGGACAGACAGCAGGACCAGTGGACATCCGCCATCCATTTGTTCCCAGCCCTAAGCCAAAGTGGGGACTGAAGGACAGTGAAGGGGCCTGGGGGTCAGAGGGAGAGCTTTAGGCCTTTGTTCTTGAGGAAATGTAGTTTTTGGAGGCAACTGAAATCAGACTCTGAACATGAGCTTCAGTGAGGTGGAGCACCTGTTTTGGCAATGACTGGTTCATGGGTGACAACAGATGAGTCATAATGAATGCACAGAGCAAGACTTGTCCCCTGGGTTCTCAGTGCAATACCCAGGGCCCCAGACACAGTGAAACAGCTTCAGGACTGGCCAGCAGGAAGGTTCCAGGGAGGAGTGCACACAGAGGGTGGACAGCCCTGGCAGCAGGACAGAAGCCACCAAGAGAAGCACAAGGACAGCATGGATGAGGACAGGGCATGGGACACATTCACAGAGGTCAGGGCCTCGAGCTTTTTGAGGGCAGCAGAAAGCAAGCGCAGTGGTGTAGAACCGTTCTCCCCTTCAGGCCTCTTGGCTACCAATGAGAAATAATCAGCGTGGAGCACAGTCAACGAGCAGATGTAATGATATCCGAGCAGGAGTTATCAGCCTGGGACTTGGGGTTTGCTGTCGATTGAAACACACCGTGCCAGGCACTGATGGAGTTACCTGTGTCTTCTGATCGCCGGAGCTGTCAGAAGATGTCTCCCACCTGGCTAGGAAGCAGGAAGATTGACTCAGGTCCCCAGGTGTCTTGTGGCAAGTGAAGGGGGCAGTACTCAAAACGCAATCTGGACTGCTCATGCTGCTGGCCGTTTTTGACATTAAAGTTACATTATTTTAAGAGGAGATGATTATTCCTGGGAAATCTAGCAACCATTACTGTGCAGAATTCCAACTATTCTCTATCCATTAAGTATCCATTACCACTCCACGGTCCCACTGTTTGTCATATGTTATTAGTATAATGGCCTCATAATGGCTCTGATTCTTTGACACTGTGAAAACTCTGCTATGATTCACTATGTCAATATTTCAGGGGAGGAAACATCATAGACAATGAAATAATGCATGAATTAAATTATTCAAATATTCTACCATTCCCAGCCATGCTTACAGCAGGCACACTGTTTATTAAAGGCACACAGCCAGCACACAAGCACCAATTCACCCTGTTTCCCATGTAGTTTATAAATAGCCACTCTCACGAAGGTTGTGCTGATGGCATCTAATTAATGCCAAGAGCTAATGCATATTTGTTTTGCATAAAGAACATGTGGTAAATAATCCTTAATAAATAGTGATGCGCTGCCAGTAGCCACCCATCAGCATGCTTTTATTTACAACTCACGGGCATTCGTTCGTTTCCTCATTTATAAAATGCTTTCTGAGACTTATGAAATGCCAGGTACTGTGCTGTGGGCACTGGGACCAAGGAAACTCAGGCAATCACCTCACTTACGATCTAGTGGCAGAGTGTAAAGAAATAAAGCAAGAATAGTGCCTGACGCCGGCTACCCATAAGTCTTAAGATGAAAATTAAATGCATGGGAGAAGGCAGAAAATCGCTTTAGATAGGAGCAGGAAAAGTTCTCCTATGACAGCGAGGAGAAATGTGGGCCCGCACAGGAAAGTTGAGGTGGCCATGGGAATACTGGTGACTTTACTCTCAGGTTCTCCTCCTTTCCCAGTGAAGGAAGAAGGTCATGAGGAATGAGAAGACCATGAGGAGAAAGGCTGTGTAAAACGGTCTTGGAGGAAGAGCCGTGAGCTGATGAGAGGAACGATGCAGTGACAAGGGGGGACACTCTGAAGACAGACTCAAAGACCGGTCCAAGTGGCTTGAGCTTCCTCCAGTCACAGGTCTGGATTTTTGTAAACAGGCTCGGAAATTTGTAAAGAGGCACCTGTGTAAGGATGGACCAAAATTACAGTCCCAGTGACATGACGCACTTCAGGGAGCTGTCCAAAGCAGAAGGGACACGCACGCGGGAAGAAAAGGACAAACGCCAGTCTCACTGAATGTGCCAAGCTGGACCATGGCTTCTGCTGCACTTAGCCTTTATGAGGTACTTTGAAAGTGGGCTGCAAGCCTGCTCGTTTTGAATGAGCCGAAGGCAAGCTGTAGACTGCACATATTTGATTTAGGTTTCACTTTCATTTTCCTATGAAATGGAGTTCACTTCCACACACAATGAAAGTGTCTCTGCTGACCTCATAAAGCAAGGATTTGCCAAAAGAACACGAGAAGGAAATGGGTCCGTAGCCTGATTCTACCATTTGCATCCCTCACTTTTTCCCAGTGTCTCAGTTCAGTGTTATGAAATCAAGATGTGCCTTTCATTCCAAGCTCGAAGAACTCTGCCAACTGCCAGTGAGAGAAGTCAATTATGGAACAGCTGTCATTGCCCCCATGGGTGCTGAATGTGGCCAATTCTCCAAGAACAGATCATGACATTTTCCAAAGTAGGAGAGAATATAGTGTGACCCATTCATGCCACTGAGAAAAAAGTGTCACTATCAATTTAAAAATAAGAAATTGCTACAACCAGGTGAAGAGCCACGGGTCAAATACTAGTACTTTTTGCTTTTCTCCAAACTGTGTAGTTATTCTAAACGTTGTAAGGTGTGGAGCAAGACAGGATGGAGGAGGAAGTGGGAGCCCAGCTATGCAGGACCTTGTCAGGTGAAAGAGCTGGGCTTTTTTACAAAACGCAGTGGGAAAACACTGAAGGGTACACAGGTCATGGGATTCAGTCTGTATGTCCGTGACCAGCTGACATCTCAGTGGCATGGGCTGGCAGGGCTCAGGCAGGTATACAGAGACCTCCGGGGAGTGAGAGGTGCTGGTGGCCTTCATTAGGGTGACAGGCATGAAGTTAGAGAAGGAGAATAGAGTACGAGTTTGCTACCTGAAGGCAGAAGCTGTAGAACATGGTCTTTAATTGAATGTGATGGATGGCTAGATTTTTTAGATTTCTTTTTATCTTAGAATAAAACAAAACAAAGCAGAATAAAGCAAATCAGAACAGAACAGTGCAAGTGATAGGGGACTTCAAAACAAGACAACAGGAAATCAACAATGGCTACCATCATGTCTCTTGTTTTCTTCAAGCAGCTCTCCATACTTTCACATATAGTAAAGTGAAGCAAAACAAAATAGAATAAAACCAACAAAAACAGAAGAGGGAACACACTATAGGACAGCTATTTTGAAGAAAACAAGAGAAGGGTAGATTTTTAAAATGACCCCCAGGTTTCCGGTTTGAGTAACATGGCAGATAAGGCTGCTCCTTATTAAATCCAGCATGCCCGGGAATAAACAGGTTTGGATATGTGCATGAAGGACTCTGGAGCAGAGCACATTAGTATGAAACATTCAGAAGGGATCAGGAAACAGTTAAATGTGTGACTCGGGCCCTGGGGAGAGGCCATGGCAGTAGACACAAATGTGAAAGTTATTTGTAAATATAGGGCACTTAAAAGGGAGGGAATGGATGGATGCGCTCCCTAGGAAAGAGAGAAGCACGTGGACATTCTCAGCTCAGGCATTGATGAAAATGACCAAGGCTGTGGCCTTTACAGAATACTGGTGCTTGCTTGCAACTGAAATACGAAATTAGGTCTCATTCCAGTCTACCAGAGGCCCACAACCAAAGCTGGGGCAGTGCTCTCCACAGAGGGTAACGAGAGACAGGCACCAGCAGGAAGACTTTAAAGGAGAAAGGAGGTAGAATTCAGCAGAAAACGCCATGGCATAGAACCTAGGATGGCAATGACCATGCGCCCTTAAACATGAGAAGGGTAAGGAAACAGGACGGGGTGCACGGGCGACTCCTCCCCCGGCACCCAGGGGAGGCACAGATGGTCTGCCAGCCTTCCCAACAGAGCCCACCACCACCACATTAGGAGCAACCCTTTCACTTATTAGAAACTTTCATTTTCTCACAGCACCACAAGAGCGAGGCATCCCTACAGACCACTTGGGTCCTGCGGTTTGAAGTCATGCACGGCTGATCCCAGTGGAGGGCGGTTCCCAGTGGAGGGAAGCAACTAGCATCCTTCCCAGCACACGCAGAGCAAAGCAGCAGCAAACAGGTATTTTCTGCACCTGCTTGAGGCCAATGTCTCTGCCCTCAGGCAGAGATCTGGTTGAGATGCAGTTTTGACTTAGGAGGTCTGGGGCGAGGCTGAGCCCCACAGGTAGAGAAGCTGCCTTCTGCAAGGATTTTGGATGGAGTTTCTAGAAAACACACAGCTGTACTGGACCCTGGACCCAGCCAGATGTGGAATGCGCACAGCTGTCACATATCTGCCTGAGGTCCTGGGCTACAGGCTTGCTGGAGTTCTTACACCTGTGCCCATCTTTGGCTTGTGTCCAGCCTGCCTTTCTGACCCCACCAGGGCACAGTCATCATGCCCAGCCTGCGCCTCCATGCCCCAGTGCACTCCCCACTGGCTCAGCTTTGGTTTGCAACCTCTGTTTGGTTCCCTAAGATATGAATCCACCCTTTGAGTTTACAGACCCTCCTTTTCATGTCAGGAGTCCTATGAATGTGCCCTCTGCCAAGGCAGCAAGATCACATACACTTCCACGAGGCCAGGAGTGGACCTGCTGGAAGTGGGCTGCTAAGGAGAAGCAGCAGGAAAAGACCCATCCACAGCAAGGGCTCCAGTGGGGTCCTCCCTCTTGGGTCCCTCAGCTGCACCCCGTGGTTCCTACAGTCACAACCATGCACCACACTTCTCTATCACATTTTCCTGGTCACGCATCCACATAAAGAGCTGGGGCCGATAAGTTGTCTGAGTGTAACTGGCAGTGCAAAAGGGCATGCTTTCACTGTAACAAAGAAGGAATATACACACAAGTATATCTGCACGTACCATGCACACTTTGCATGCGTGCACACTTACACATACAAACCAATGATACCTGAAAGCTGAAAGCTCTTTTGTCTCCAAATAAAGGCATTTGGTGTTTGGAAATGCAAATAAAATAAGGCATGTTATATGCTGTCTCTGAGAGGAAGAAAACTGCTCTCTCGGTCATTGCTTAGCATGCTGCCACCTTCCCGGTGACTTTCGTGTAACTTCAAGGTTGGCACCATGCACTATGGTGTTGCAGATGGATTCTATCTCCCCGACCAGACTTTGGGGGAAGTTTCAAGTTTTGATCGCATCCCTAGGGCCCACAGCTCCTGGAATGGTCTCTTCTACTTTCTGGCTACTCAGTATAAAAACGGGTACTGACACAATAGCCCTTGCTTCTGCTTTTCTACTGAGGGTCTCATTTTACCTAAAATTACTACAGCAGGGAGAATGATGCACTCCCAAAGATATCCACATCTTAATCCCTGAAAACGCTATTTTGCAAGGCAAAGAGGGGCTGCGCAGGTGTAAGTGAAGGATGCCCAGGGGGGAGATTATCTGTGCTTACCTGATGACCCCCAGAAATGCCAGTGAATGTTTGAAGAAGGCAAGAGAGTCAGAAACAGGTTTGAAGATGCCAATGCACTGGAGAAAGGCAACAGAAGACGAGGAATAAAGTGGTCCCCACATGCTGGACAAGACAGGGTATTCTTCAGAGCTTCCAGAAGGATCTGGACCTGCTGATGCCTTAATTTCAGCTTAATGAGATTTCTAATCTTTGATCAATATATCACAAATGTGAGTTGTTTTAATGCAGTGAGAATGTGTTTGTTACAGTAGCAATAGAAAAATAATATAACTGTATCTTGGAAATTGATTAATCTAGTGTCACCTACTTCCTTTTCAAAGAATAACTCCTTTCACAAATCTGTCACCCTTTCTATTACAAGAAATGGCATCGATTTTGGAATGCGGTGGGGGGAGCTTTGCCATCTTGTGCAGCCAGTCTATCCTGGGGAGTTTTGGTTCACTTATTTATCTTTGAAAGATATTCTTCCAGCGGTAAAAAACAGAGTGCCTGTAAAGCAGGGTGTGAGAAGAAGAGACTGCGCTGAGTATAATGAGCTAAGTATCAGTGTGAGTGAGGGCATCTGGAATATCAGCATCACAGCTGGTCACAACGCACACGCCTGCTCAGGCAAATAGCAGAGAATGCGACAGTTCCCTCCAGAGCACAGAGAAACCTGCCCCACTCTGTTTGCTCTGAAGGAATCCACCGAGGCTGCGTGCTGCACCTCCTGATGGAAGGGATGGATGGAGAGATAAAAGTCCCCATTATCACAGCAGGTCAGAGGCTCGTGCTTTTTGTGCAAATACATAGCTCGGAATGAGGTGACCGGAGCGTGAAGAGTAGATAGCCTGTTTCATGCACTCGGGGACGGTGAGTATAAAATGAAGCCCTGAGTCAAAGGCCCACGAACCCCTGGGGTGCAAACAATGTCCGCATTTCTACCATGTGCATGGTGTGCATTCTAAGAGCATAGCATTGTGTAGCAGCCCTCAGCCACTCAAACGCAAGCCCAGAGAACGGGTAAGGACCAGTGGTGCTGTCACACTGCATCTCTTATTGAAGACGTTTCCACACAGGCAGTGTTCTGCATAAAGAGCTGGGCACAGTTCTATTTCTATTCTGTCAGGCTCGTGACTCAGCTGATGCCTCCAGCCACAAAATCACAGCCCAGCTCTCGGAGGACGCTCAGATCAGGCTGGAGAGATGGGGCCGGCCGAGGACCCAGAGAGGAGCTGGCTGCAGGGCAGGCTCTGTGGCTCATCTCCTGGGCCACACTGCACTCTGTGGGATCCCAGGGCCTTGTTTCTGGGTACAATGACTTTAGTAATAGCAGGGGAAGTATATGTGTCTTGCAATTCTTGGGGAATACAAGTTAGCGGCAACTATGTCCACTGTGCAAGACACTCTACATCCCCTGGCAGCCTGGCTCCGTTTGTGCTGAAAACCAGTTGATTAGAGGGCAACCTGCTGATACCAGGAGGCACACTTCTTTAGAATCCAGAAGTTGCTAGTTACACGGTAGTCTTTGCCTCTTATACTTCCTTTACTGAATAACTACATTTATTAGAACTAGAATGCAAGTCAAATGAGATTTCATTTGATTCAAGAATAAAATATTTTAAAAAAGAATAAAATATTATCTGCTGTGGTAGAGCACATCTCTTATGCCAAAACTCAAGAGGCTGAGGCAGGAGGATGCCAGGACTTCAAGGTCAGCTTGAGCTACATAGTGAGTTCTAAAAACAGCATAAACTGTATAGCATGACCCTGCCTCAAAACAACAGCAATAACAAAACACCCAAATACTAGGAGACTAACAAAGACACAAAACTAGTACACATGCTAAAGGCAGCAACAGAGTATATTCATCACATAGTGTCCATTAAGGTCTGAGTTGACAGATTTGAAACCAGGCAGGGACCCACTACCACCTGCTTTTGTGCACCCCATAAGGTAAAAACAGCTTTCACGTTTTTGAATGGCTGGTCGAAGAATCAGAAGACCATTTCATGACACGTGACCATGCTGTGAAATTCAGGGTTGAAGGTTGTTGGTTGCTGTGACATCCCTGGTGGGGCCATGCTGAGCAGTCATGCAGGGGCCACATGGCTGCCAGTCCAAGTCAGCATCTTTCTGGCCTTGGATGGGAAAGGTGCTGTTATAGTTTGTGTCTGGATGTCCCCCCAAGCCTCATGCAGTCATGACTGAGTCTATTGTTTGTGATTGGTCCATTGTCTAGCATTGGGATTGGTGGTGTGAGTGCTGCACCCACCCAGGGGTGGAGCTGGCATACCATATAAGGGAGGGCAGGAGGCCAGTGGTCCCCTTTTTGCCCTTTCAATCCTGTCACTTGCGGCCACCATGAACAGCTGCTGCTCAGCCATGCCCCCTGCCTTGGAGTCAGCTGAGTATGGACTGAAGTCTCCAAAAACTGTGAGCTAAATAAACCTTTCTTTTTATAATTTTGAGCATCAGGTATTTTGTCTCAGCAAAGATAAAAAAGTAACCAAGACATGCTGTCCTGCCTGGGTTAGGAGCTCGGACTGCAGAGCTTGCCCACCTATTCCCACCTGCTCATGTGTCCTGTGAATTTGCTATTTAGGCTCTCTGTGTGCTATCCCCTTGCCTGCCCCTACTTCACAGGGTGTTGGTGAGGATGAGTAGAGTAAGAAAACAGATGGTACATGAGTGGTGCATGGCCCACCCTCCAGATTCACCTGTTCACTCACTCACACTGATTCTTCTCCCGTACAAGGTGCAGGGACCTACCTGCTGCAAGATTTTTAGAAACAGTGACTGACACTTATTTACAGTGTCACCCAGTCTCCAAATTATCTTTTCTTTAATTGGTCATCACACTTTTGAGAGCTCTCCTAGCCTCCTTCTCAAATGCAGGCTGTCATTAATCACTGTGATGCAATAATGTCTGCTAATTACAAGCGCAGCTCCAAGAAGAGTAATTTTTAACGTTAGCATCCTGTTCCCTCTTCGTATTTCAAAACCATTTCCAAAAATGCACCGCAGTTAGCAATCCTGGCCATGAGGTGGTCCATTCCAAAGTGTGCTCTTTTCTTGATAGTCAAAACCAGGAGTCCTAAGGGGTCAAGTGAATCCCTTGAAGCACAGGCAGCTATTCATTAAAGCAGAAATTCACCAACATGGACTCAGACTTTTCTTTCACCAGTCCACCTGCAGGTTTTGTCAAAAGCTTTTCAACTTATTGGTCTGAGCTAATATCCAGACTGATTTCTAGTCATATAAGTAGACAATGTACTGTGATAATTTTTCACAGTCACGATGCCTTTATTTCATTTGGAAATGCCACAAATACATCCAGTTAATGCATTAAATATGAAAAGACTGGCTGAAGAGACTCCATTTATTAATGATTCAAGAGAACTTCCTAAAGCATCTATTTGAAATTCATTTATAATTCACTTCACAGCTTAGCTTTGGTTCCCACAGGACAAATGTTTATCAAGTATTACTGGGTTTTAAGTCCTTGCTTTGCATTTTCTTACAGAAGAATACAGTACTTTGCACTCTCTCAATGACGGCTAGACTTCCTAAAAGCATCCCTCCATCTGTCTATTGTGATTTAATGTGCATTTCCTGATAAACTGACAGTAATAGGGCCTGAGATATAAATGAGTGCTCCATACAGCCAAACAAAAGAATAATTATTAAGCATAATAGCTGGACATAACTTTAACAAGATACACTGAGTATGTCATAAATATTTATTAGAGAGTAACCTTGGTAATTAACACAGAAATCAACACAAGGGGAAAATGACATTGTAATACCCTGCCATGGTGAGAGTAACTTCATAACTTGCCCACCAGAGAACCACGCATGACCAAATGAATACTTCCAGTACGAAAATCAGGCTATCCAGCGTGACTAGCAAAGATCAATAAAAGCAAGAGAGTAGAGTGTGGAGAATCAGGCAGTCTCCTGCCTCACCATGCAGTATTAGTATTGACCACTGATGACCTCCAAATCCAATGACTTATTGCAGCTGCTGGATAACTGCAGAGACCACTGGTTCTGGAGTTGGAAACATCTAACAATTCAGAACCTTGTCAAATGACTTAGGTTATGCCTGTCAACTCTCAAGCAGAGGGAACATCCTCCTAATAGAGTTGGTGTGAAGATAAAGATGTGGTAAATAACATAGCCACTGCCTAGAACAAAGCACACATTCAATGATGGGCGATCTACTCTACTATTACTGTTTCTGTCACACCTGGTACCTGCATCTAAGGTGGGACACTGTTACCACACTTATTACTGCAACCACTGAGCCACAGTTACTTCATCCCATCTCTCCTGGCCAGGACATTATTAGTTGGCATACAAAAACAATCATAATTCAAACTCTTGGACTGAAAGAACATAAGGCACTCTAAGATAGGTAGAAAAATAAAACAATAAAAACAGACAATAGCAAGTGTTGGTGAAGCTATGGAGAAACTGGAATCCTCATGTTCTGCATATGTGAATGGGAAATTGTGCAGCCACCTCCAGAAACACTTGCATAATTTTTCAAACTGTTAAATACACAACCCGGCAATTCCTCTCCTAAGTATGTAGCCAAGAGAAACAAAAGAGCATGTACACACAAAAATGTACACCAGTAATTAATGTCCATAGGAGTATTATTCAAGATAGACAACAAAGGAGAAATGATAAACAATCCAACTCCTAGAGAAGGAAGTAGATTACCCATGGCTGAGGCTTAGTTAGAAGAGACGGTAGGATGGTAGGTGACTACTAATGAGTGCCACGTTTTTCTCTTGGGACAATGAAACTATCCTAAACTTAGTGATAGTTGTATACAATTGGGAATATGATCAAAACTGTGGAATATTATGATTTGTGAGCTATATGTTAAAACACTATTGTAAAAATAGTACCAAAGCTGTGAGGACAGCTAAAGCCATAGGAGGTGGTGGGAAGGAACAAAGTCTGTGTTTGGGATCTGCTGTGCCCTGCAGAATGCTGCCAGGCAAAATGCGCAGTGTGTCCTTGAACGCAGGTGACAGCACACAGCCTGATCCATGTGGGCCTCTGCTCCCCACCCCACCATCTGCTCTTGCACTCTGAAGTGGGTTACTTTGGGTAAAATTAGACCCAAAAGGAAGTAGGATTAGGAAGACTATCATTCTGGAGCCTAAAACCTCTGAGAGATGAGGTTTAGACCCTGCTCTGCTATATACCACTTTGTGACCTTGGACCAATGACTTAACTCTCTGGGCTTTAGTTTCTTCATCTATAAAATGGGTACAAGGCTGCTACATCTTCTCACATGATTGATGGGATTCCCTGATGTACATAAAGCGTGTGCACTGGTGTCCAATGAAGACAAACTGTCACCATCACTGCTGCCATCGTTACTAAGGTAGCCCTTATTTTTAAGGCAGATAGGCATGGGCTATCTCAGAGGCTCATGTTGATCTTCCCAATGGGAGCTCCTGGGGACAGTCCTGACACTCCTACCCTACCTAACCCTAGCCCTAAGACCAGCCAGTAGGACCCCTGGAGTGCAGAAATAAAAAGACAGGGTATGGGGGGGGTAGTCCATGGAATTTTACCAGGAAAGGGGTGCAAGAGGGCAGGGCTCTGCACAAAACCTGAGAACATTATGTTCATCAGTCTGAGATGGAGAAGACTCTGATCATTAAATGTACGTGGTAAAAGTTGATTTCACATTTTCAGGGCACCATCTCACAGGTTAGATAGAGTGCCACTCATATACCTTCATTTAGCCTTAAATTCCTAATGGCTTTCCATTTCGCCCACACCCACAGAGGTACTGTTACGTTTCTAGAGCTTTCACTGGTATGAGGTATCTTCAACCCTTGTGCTGATAAAGAACATGGCAGTGGCTATAAAAGAAATGAGGACGTTTAGGAAATGTTTCTTTGAGAAGATCAGCTAAATGCTTAGAGACCGTAAAAGGTCAATGCTGACTTACTGTAGTAAATAAGAACCACAATGCATTCACAAGGAGTTAGAGTTTCAAATGCTATTTCAAGGTTATAGGTTATACCAATATGTCCACACAGTTAGCTCATACTAAATGACTGATTGGATGCTAAAGAATATATATTATAAATAACAAGAAAATAGTCTGTCAATTAAAAGTCTAGGTAAAATTTTATATGTCATTAAAATGAGCATTTCCTAGAAGGCAGCAATTTGAAAATGAAAGTTAATGACAAACTGTAACCAAATTTATAAAGTAAATATGATACCAAAGTCACCTCCATAGTGAATGCCGCAAGAGTAAACCATGAAAAGCTGCAGACAAATGAGAACTTAAAGAATAGTTCTTTAAGTTTGAAGCAAAACACTAGCTACAAGGTGTTCAGGAAGAAAACACCTGTGCAACACCATTATTGTTTTCACTTCCGAGAAGAGTGACGGCCATTGCCAATACGTACTCCTGGTAATCCATGGCCAGGCCAGACACGCATCTCTAAATTTAACAGAAAATATGCACTCATTATCCTCTATGAAACAAATTAGATATTGTTTTCAAATTAAGGGAACAGCAATTGAAATTTCTTTTCAATTATATCAAGCAGTACATCAAACGCATACAACTTCCAATATAGCGCCTATTAAAATTAGTTGACTTCAAACTTTCATCGTTATGAAAATAAACTGTGCTCAGGCAGAAAATCATTTCTGAACTGTCATATGCTGTAGAAGATTTAATGAATCCACAGATGCTTTCAGCTCTCTGCATAAAAAAGATAAAAAGCTCTCATTTTAGGGAAATTTCATTTTGAAGATGTGTATATTTAAAATGCCATCAACAAGGACAGTATAGAAGTCCAAGTGCTCATCAAATCTGTAATTCAAAACCTAACCTCTTCTTTTATCTACTCCATGGCTAAAGTATTTTTAAATTTTTTGTGTCTGACAAAGAAAGCAGACGATAAAGATTTGATTTTTCTTAGTAAGGTATTTAATAACAACTTGAAAAATCTGATATATTAACAAAAAGAAGCCCCCCGTAAAAAAGGAGGAGGAGGAGCAGGAGGAAGAGGAGGAGAGATAAAAGGGAAACCTCAGGGTGAAATTCTAAACAGCAAATCCTCACATATGTATTAGAATCCCTCCCAAAGTCAGGCGTGTCTGATTCAAAGACTTGAGAAACTCAATAGACTTTCATTTCCAATAAAGTCAGTTGAACTGATATGTGAGTTGATTAAAAAGCGAGGAGGGTAAAGGGAATGGCAGGTGAAAGACAACAGCAGCAATGTGGGAAACAGTATCAACACAACAACTTAGAACAAGCACCTTTACTCCCTGGTAATCAGCACCTCTGATCACAGCAACCCGAATTAGAGGGGGCTCTGTTTACTCACAGCTTCGAGTTCCAGTGTAACATTAGTGTGAAATTGCCCTGAAGTTTCTTTTAAGTCTTAAAATGCAGGGAATTGGGAGTCAGCAATGACATTCACAGAGACAAAGAAGAGAATGGAATGGAAAAAAGACACTGGAGCCCACCACGTCATTGTATTTAAGGAAATTAACTATCAAAAGTTGAGGTCAAAAGACCCCCTACAGTTTGTACAGGCCAGAAGAAACTTTCACATTGGACGCTATTACACGAGTGTTCAATTGACTTTACTGGAAATGAAAGTCTGTTGGATTTCCCAAGTCCAGAAATAGAAAAATAAAACCTGCGAATACACAGGCAATAAACAGTCAAGCCCTGATCCAACACATATTTCTCTCCAGCTTTTATGGAAGAGTATTTTCTTTCCAAAATGCCTTCATTCATCTATAAAATGGGTTACACTGATACGAATCAAGTCTCTGATTCCATAAAATCTTCCTGTTCTTCCCAAGGTCCTAAATGATATCAGTATCAGTTTAGCACTGAAGACGCCAAAGCCACAAACAAGCTGACTCCAAGATGACCCTTTACCCTGACAGTGTCTGGAAGTTGCCTTTTTAATGAGAACTTTTCAACATTTTACTTACCCATAAGTTTCTTGTTGGAAAAGTAAAATGAAGTTTTGAAAGAAGGCAAGAAAGAGAGACTACCAGTTGCTGGGTACTTTTGCTTACTGAAATTCTGCAAGTCATGAAACCCTCTGTATTTGCATCCACCCAAACACCCTTCTGCTGTTCTCGGGGTCCCACTCCTTTCAGATCCGTGCTCTAAATTTCATAGAAGAGATCTGACAAGGCTGTGAATTCAACTCAGGTTGTATCTGCAACCTGCAGTATCAAATCTAGGGTTATGTTTGCAATTTTATCCATCCTATGGCTACAACATATTAAAGATGTTTTCTGGTTGTCAAAGAAAATAAAAGAGCCTCTGCAGCACCCTAGCGATTCAGCTTTCCAAGCCTCTTGGTATCCTTCCCCCAAATCCAGCCTACTATAACCAATGTTCTAAAAATTAAAAAAGCATTTTGCTCCAAACCTCTTTTAATTCCCAGTTCAAAAGTTTGTAAATGAAATCATATGGAAGAATACACATATATT
The DNA here is from genome assembly GCA_004027295.1 of Dolichotis patagonum. Lineage (NCBI taxonomy): Eukaryota > Metazoa > Chordata > Mammalia > Rodentia > Caviidae > Dolichotis > Dolichotis patagonum. The sequence continues at coordinate 48,481 of PVJX010012419.1, forward strand.
TCTGACTAAAGACAAGTCAGGGAGCCTAGAGCACATGCTTAGAACTGGAAGAGAACAAACACTTTAAAACCTAAGTATTTCTACCTTTACTATTTCCATGTGGTCTCATTTACAAATTATACTTTGGTTAACCCTGGAATAAGTACATAAGTCTAAATTTGAACTATAAAAATCAGCCTTTCAACAAATGCTAAAATAAATGTTTCCCTCTAAATGGGTAAAACTGTGTACAAGCACATGCTAAGAGTATTCTATCGTGGCACCACGGACATGTTACACTGTCCCTGAAAGACGTGGGGCAGTGATAGCAAGGTCAGCATCTCCCTCCACAGGCCACCGGAACTGGTACCGGCACAGGATCACCCTGCAGCTGACAGGAACCTTCAGTGACTCTGGCGATCTCTGCTGTGTTTTTCAAGAAAGAAAATCATCCTCTACCTTTGGGTATAGGAACAATAGCCAATGAGACACTTATTCTGTATTTTTAACTAAATGCAAAGCAAAGTGGTAGGAAAATACCACTTGAATTTAAAAAGAAAATCTAGAGTAATTTAAAACTGCTACACAATGGTTGGACTCAACAGCAATGCTGTGGGAAAGTGGGAGGGCTCACCTGTGCAGGACTCACCACAGGAGGCTGTGGGGAAGCTAGCGCGCCCAGGTGGGCTGGACTTAGCATTTTAGAAATTGTGGTGGAAACTGCATTAGCCTGCCTGGCTTCCAGACGTGCTCTCCAGGAAAAATCTTCTGCATCAGGATATCCTGAAAAGATACACACATATCTAAACAAAAGATTGCTCTAAAATCCCCATACACTACAAAGCATTTGCTAACACTATTATCTGAAGTCCGTAGCTGTTAATCAGGCTCTATGATATTATTGCATTATAATATATAAGCATTCCTTGGCTGTGACAAAATACCTCACACACAACTTCAACAAGGAAAGGTTTATTCTTGCTCACAGGTTCAGAGGTTTCAGTTCATGGTTAAATGCCTGCAAGGCAGAAACACCACAGCAGAAGAGCACGTTACCTTCAAACCACGGACACCGATAACCTTCCCAACTCCAGTATTCTAACATAGAGTAGCTTTCTAGTTTCATTATTATGAACATTGACAATCTTTCCAATTGCTGCAATATTCTACACCTAGTAGGTTTTTAGTCTCACTATTAAATCTGTGTAATTACAGCTGACCAACGTAGCTGTTTATCACTGTAATTTAAGGTGGGGGTGCAGCTTAGTGTTAGAGCACTTGCCTGGCAAGCACAAAACCCTGGGTTTGATCCCAGCACTGCACACACAAAAAAAGTAAAAAACACTCTTATTTTTTAATTTTCTGGTTGGTTTTTACTGGATATCTATCTAAACTATGTTATTCTCTTACCTTTTCAAGGAATAAGTACTTGCCTGTACTCATCAGCTCTGTTGTCCTTTTCCTTTTCTAATTATATTTTCTGTTTTAGTCTTATTACTTCCTTCTTCCTACTTCCCATAGGTTTACTGTATACTGATTTTGTCAAAGTGAATTATAAACATAGTGTATTTTCATTTTTAAAAGACAATGCAAGCTTTTGAGACAAATCTGTTGTTCTTACCACAGAGTACAACATTAAGACAGCTGAACACATATCTATACATATTTTTTCTTTTACTTTGAAAAACTATAATTATAATCTGTCTACATTGTCTTGATTTAAATGTTAGTCATGTTTAAGAGCTATTCCAAGTGGCTAGCTTTGGTAGCTATTGAAAATATTAATAGTACCAACTTCACCACGCTGCCATTTCAGTGTGTCACACAGTGTTTGCAGCTCCTGTTTCAGGACATGAGGGTTTCTTTTGGTGAACCACAGAATCAGCCGCAGAATCTTAGTGTGCATATG